>JACVTC010000013.1:1510000-1517500 GCA_016946835.1 Neocallimastix lanati (nom. inval.)
AAATAATAAATAATAAATAATAAATAATAAATAATAAATAATAAATAATAAATAATAATTAATAATAAATAATTAATAAATAATTAAAAGAGTATTATTAATAAATAATAATAAATAATTGAATAATAAATAATTGAATTATTGAATAATTGAATAATTGAATAATTGAATAATAAATAATAATATTTAAAATATTATTAATAAATAAAATTTTCTAATCATCATAAGTAACTATTTGTGTAACCGAAGGTAATAATTAATATTTTAATTTATTTAAACTTTTGAATAAATTTTTACTTTAAATATTACTATTAAAATATTTTGTACAATGCCTACTATTAATTGTAATATCCTTTAAAATTAAATGCCTATTAAAAGCTTATTATTTATTTATTTATTTATTTATTTATTTATTTATTTATTTATTTATTTATTTATTTATTTATTTGTTTATTTATTTATTTATTTATTTATTTATTTATTTATTTTTTTATGTTCTTTAACAAATAGAAAAATTTCTAAATAATATAAATATATATAAATTTAAAATTTAAGAAAATTTATATGGTTCTAGTTAAATAATTAATAAATTTGATATTAATTAAAAAAAAAAAAAAAAAAAAAATGTCATAAAAAAAAATAATACATTTATATTCTTTTGAGATAGTGATAGATATTTTCCCAGTAAAACATTTTTTTATTTCTTCAGTTAAGTGTTTTTTAATCATATAAATACTATTTAAATAATGTAAAATCTTTTCATGTTAGTAATGAAGTTATTACAAAGTTTAAAAAAAAAAAATAATAATAAAAACTTTTTTTTTTTTTAGACTTGGAAGAGAATACACTTTTAGTGCTTTATTAAATAGATTAATATATTTTTATGTATTACATTTATTAAATATATATATATATATAATTTAAAGATAAAAAAAAATAAAATGTAGGTAAAAGATTAAGTAAAATGAAAAAATAATAAAAATTAAAAATAAAACAAATTTTAATTAATCATAGAAAATTTAATGTAATAAAGAATAAAAATAAGTTCAAAAATTCAAAAAAAAAAAAATACGGTGTGATGTACACTATGTGTAGTAACATGATCACCATTAAAATCTAAAAAATAATAAAACAAAGAAGTAACATCTTTAAAATAGATAGCGTGGTATCCATTGAACTCTCCCTTGAACCACAAGAAAAGATCATCAAAAATTGAATTGCTTACTATAAATTCTCTATTTGGAACGGTGCTGTTAGTAAATGTGTATTGACGAGAATTAACAGGACTTCTAACTGCACTATTCCTTTGCCATATCGGTACGATGTCGGCACTCTTGGTAAAAAAAAAAAAAAAGGTGTTTTTTTTTTTTTTTTTGCCAAACCTCTCATCTCAAAAAGTAACTCAAGAGAGCTCTACTGATAATCGGTATTGTATTAGCAAGATATTCTGCAAGCCCCGCAATATACGGAACAGTAGAACCCTGAGAACATTTTAGGAGTATGCTCATTTAAAATGTCCCCGTTCCCCAGTATCGAATTGTAGTTCATCAAAAGTTGAAATTCCACTAAGAAGGAATTTATATATAAATATAGCTGTTTATGAAATTTTCATATTCATAAAATATTAGAATAAGAAGGAAGTAAGGAAAGATTCCTTACTTTATTGGAAAATAAAATGAAAAAAGATTATCAAAAAAATCTAAAGATTTACATCGATAAAGAGAAAAGGTAGAAAATTCAAATATCCAATGAATAAAAAGATTGATCTCCTTTTCCACAACAAAGGCAGAATTTAGGACAGTCGTCAGAAACGCTACCACTTCTAATGGCAATAGTGGTATTATATTTTTAACCAGCTCTTTAATCTTAAGATCCAGCTAAAATCTAAACTTAAAATGAGGGTATTCAAGGCTGAGCTTGAATAGATTTAAATTTATAGTATTTATAAATTTGAAGTAATCGTAATTCGTATCTTTAATTCCTTGGAATTTACCAACATCAACATCAGATCAATTATGATTCAATAGTATCTTTAAAATTTAGTTGATAGTTGATATTCTTTTTCCTAATTTTCTTGTAAAGCACCAGTGATTTTTTTTGACCAAGAATAACGTGGCCTGAAAGGGATATGGTTTATGAGATCCAATATAAATCCTGACCAGATTTAAACATAACAAAATTGAAGAGTAGAAGCTGAATATTCAAGTTTAGAGATCTTATAGAGATCACGCCAAACCACGACTATAAGTCTCTGTTTATAAAATAGTTACTAAAAGTTTTTAACAATATTTGCTTTATAAATGATTGGAACGTAAGGTGCTTTTAAGCTTTTTTTTTCAAAGCTTTGCATTGATTTATGATACTGAGTAAATTGATCTAAAATAAGAATCTGTCGAAGGGTAATTTGAGAAAGGTTTAATAATTTTTCATATGCTAAATATTTGGAAATTAAAATCTTCTTTACATACTCTGGGCAGTGGAAAGCAGGGCCTTTAAATTTAGATGGAATAAAAAATCTTTTGTTTCTTTACCATTATTGATTGAAGTATTAATAAATTCTTTTAACCATAGCATCTGCTGATGTTTCACCAAATTTGGATTCAAGATGACTTGTTAAAACAGAAAAATAATTATGAGATAGTATATTTGTATTTTGAGTATTACAAATATGTTTAGACCATTTAAAATGTTTTCTTAGGTTTATTAAAAGCCATCTGAAATATTCTTGTTGCAAGATAAGAAGATAGGACAATGATCAGAAATATCATTTGCAAAAATGAACAAGCAGAAGATAAATGAACCATGAGGAATCATAGCTTTATTATAGATAATATGGTCGATGCAAGAAGATTTGGAACCTTTAGAATAAGTAATACTACTACCGGTAAGATTAGCAACAGTCCCATTCAGGGAAATTTTTTGATAATATACTTCTTAAGTTTTTTTTTTTTGGAAGGGCATATTAAAATCATCTGAAAAGAGCCGCAGGTGAATTTTCCTTATGATGACCACTTAAATTATTTTTTTCCATTTCAAAGAAAGCATTTAAAAACGAGCTTCAGGCCATCTCTATTGAGGAAAGTAGATTATTGCCAATAGAACATTTTTTTTTTTTTATTTTTGATTCCAAAATGACATCAGGCTAACTGATATAATGCAAATTTGTAGTTAGCATGAGCAATAATTATGAACACCAATATATAAACCCTCTTACTCCAGGGATTTTAGAATTATCACGAAGGTAAAACAGACTCATAACCAAAAATAGAAGGAGAGTTCCTTTTTAGAGAGAAACTTACTTTTTACCAGTTTCCTGAAGGCATATGCATACAGGTTTTAAATACAGAATTTAGATACATATTTACCATCTCTCTTTTCAGAATTCCAATCATTTATATTCTAGTTAAGAGTATAAATTGAAGAAAAAAAAAAGAGCTAGAATAAAGATGACATGAATAGAATTCTCTGGGCATACCAAAAAAAAAAAAAAAAAAAAGGATTAATTTTTCTCTTAATTTATTTTTTTTTTCAATTTTACTATAATTGGATTTGTGATCATTAAATTTGAGTAACCTTTGCATTCTTTATAATTAATTTTAACGGAGGAATGAAAACCATCATTTAGCAAATCTTAGAATTGTTTAAAGGTATTACTATTGAGAGCATTTACTTTAATGAGAAAATTAAGAACCATGTATTTATGAAAATTTTCTAATTATTGAAAAGATGAGATTAAAAAAAAAGAACTTGATAAGTTACTGATACAATTATAAATTTTTTTTTTCTACTGACCAATTTTTTTAGTTTTATGAATGAATATTATGTAAAATTTGTTGAATACACAGGATGCCACGGTGAAAGTTTGAATAATATAGAGTTAAGTTCAGAGTACACAATAATTGTTAAGATATTCAAAATAAAATAATAATACTGTAGAACTTGAAGTTTAAATTTGAGATAATTATAACTTAAAAATAAACTGAGTGATTAGATAATTATAGGTAAGTTTGTACTTAATATATATATATATATATATATATATATATATATATATTTTTTGTATAACATAACATTGAAATTTGACTATTATTGAAAATATTTTTTTTTATTTTTTTATAACATTGAAGTTTGACTGTTGTTGAGAATAATAATACAAATTTTGTAGTAGGACTAATGTATTAAACTGGAAAATATTTTTTAAGTAAAAATTCATATAAAGTAAAAAAGAATAAAGAGAATAAAATAATAATATAAAAATTAGTAAAGTAGAAGAAAGGAAAGATAAGTACTCTATACTCATAAGGAGAAGAAGAAAAGAAAAAGTATAAATAAATAAAAAAAAAAGAGAAAGAAGGATATAGGAATGGAGAGAAATAGATTAAAAAAAAAAAAAAAAGGAAGAAAAAAAAAGTTATATTTACCTGGCTCGGATAAGACGACAAATATATATAAATATAAAAAATAAAAAAATAAAAAAAAAATAAAAAAAAAATAAAAAATAAAAATAAAAAGTATATATAAAAAATTCAACGGAATACCATTTCATCATCAATCTAAAAGATCGACAAATTAATGGTATTACGTTTGTTAGAAACTCCGCAATCCCCACAAAATACGGAACAGTTGACGAAGTTGGACGTTGTTTAAAAATAATGACAACTAATTGTCTTTGTTCCCCATCATTAACTTTAATTTTTGAATATATTGAACGCCCACCAAGAAGTGCACTCAATATATAATAATAAATATTATTATCATAATCCTTTTCTGAATCTAAAGAAACATCCAAGGATTTATGTTCAATTATCATTGCAAAATTGCAAACTTCAAAAAGAGATCATCTAAGAAAAGGTAAAGATTTATTTCTGTAATTTTCCAATACTTTACAGGCAAAGATCCAGTGAGAAAAGCTAGGTACACTAACACCACAACAAGGGCAACATTTAGGGCAATCTTCTGAGACGATTTTTCTTTTAATGGAAATACTAATATCAAATTTAAAACTACACCTAATTCGAGAAATCCAAAAGAATTCCCAACTGATACTTAGGATATTGAAATGTTAAAGTTTCTGATTTCTGAAATAAATCCAAAATCATTCTCCTTGTAAATAATTGATTTTTTTTTTTTAGCTTTTGAGGGTTTGAAGACATCTCTTTCCCAATAAAACTTTTTTATTTCACTTGTTTTCTTACCATTTAATTTCTTATCCAAAGTCCTTGATTCTTTAGTCCATGAGTAATGTGACATAGTAGGAATATTATTAGTGAGATGATTAATAATACATGATGAATTTTTTCCATTTTCTAAAGCATCGTAATTGAGATATAGCACAGACAGCTGAAAGAGGAGGTATTCTCAATTCACGAGTAATATCATAGAGACTAACAGAAGAATTGCGAGATTTAAATCCGTAAACTCCAATAAAGTCCTCTATTAATAATTTTTTGAGCTATAGAACATCTGCTCTTATTTGAACCAAAGAGAGGAGCATAATATATAACAAGACTAAGAATAAACGAAATTAAAACATATTTCTTCAATGAGAGAGGAACAGATTTATTAATAAGAAAACGAAAGTACAAATTTAACTTGACATTTAAATTACTGTTTAATTTGGATTGTATAGGTTTCAATGATAAAATTTTTTTTTTTTTATTTTTCAAATTTTTAATTTTATTTTTACATAAAAACTTTTTTTTTTCCAATTTTTAATTTTATTTTTACATAAAAACATTTTTTTTTCCAATTTTTATTTTTATTTTTACATAAAAACTTTTTTTTTCCAATTTTTAATTTTATTTTTACATAAAAACATTTTTTTTCCAATTTTTATTTTTATTTTTACATAAAAACATTTTTTTTTCCAATTTTTATTTTTATTTTTACATAAAAACTTTTTTTTTTCCAATTTTTATTGTTATTTTTACACTTATTTTTACATGATGAAAACTTTTTTTTTTTTTTTTTTTCAAAATTACAAACATAATTAATTCATAATTTTAATTTTAAAATCTATATTTATAATTAATATATAGATTTTTTTTTAAAAAAAAAAAAAAATAATGATAATAAAAATTGTTTTCAAAATTACAAATATAATTAATAATTAATTCATAATTTTAATTTTAAAATCTATATTTATATTAATATATAGGTTTTTTTTTAAAAAAAAAAATAATAATAATAAAAAATTGAAAAGAATATCAATATTAATATTTAATTATTAATAAATATGAATAATGTATTTATTATTATCATTATTTTTTTTTTTTTTGTTTAGTTTCATAACCTTTTAGCAATATAGGTTTTTAAACTAATATTCATTATTTTCTAAATTTCTGATATCTTTTTCTTCAAATTGTTTCTCTTTAACATCTTCAATATAGCTACAGGTAGATAAATAGTAGAATATCTATTTTTCATTTTTTTTTATTAAAAAATATGTTAATAATAAGTTTTTATAAAATATATAAATCATAAAAAAAAAAAAAAAAAGGAAATAAAAAATTAAAAAAAAAAAAAAAAAAAAAAAAAAAAAAAAAAGTCATTTTGTTTATATCTTTTTTTATTATATATATTATTAATTAATTAATTATTTATATCAAAAAAAAAAAAAATTTTTTTTTTCTTTCTTACCATAATAATTGAAATAATGATGTATTCTATCATAGCCACCCTAAAGGATCGCTTTATATTGTTAATTAACATTTCCTCAGATAATTGATTCTCCATATTCATTGTTTTGTAAGAATCTTTCATAATTTTAAGTGTTTCCTGAATAAATTCATCGCTGTTTACTTTAATAAAGTATGTAATAATACCATAGATTTCATATACTAAATCTAAAAGGAAAACAATCCTAAATTGTTTCATAAATGATAACTTTGACTTTATATATATATATACATATTAGTATTAATACTTTATTTAAATAATATAATTTTTATATATATATTTTCTTTTTTTTTTTTTTCTTTTTTTTTTTTTTTATTATTTATTTATTAACTATATATTAAATTTACTTACCTTTTTAACACCAATAACTAATACAATAAGTGAGATAATGACACATACGATTACTGTATAGTCAATTATAATTGAAGTAGTATCCATCATACCAATATTAAATGAAATTGAATAAATTATACATAATATTAATAAGACCTATTTTAATTTAATTTTTATTTTATTTCATTGTTATTTGTTAATATATTTATAATTTTATATATAATTATTTATATTTTAATTTATTAAAAAATAAAATTAATAATTATTATTTTTTTTTTTTTGTAAAGAAAATTTAAAAAGGATTTATAATACTTTATATATATTTTTAAAAAAAAAAAAAAAAAAAAAATATATATATATATATATATAATAATCACTCCATTTCTCTTTTTTTTTTTTTTTTTTTTTTTTTTTTTTTATTGATTTTATTGTTTTTATTGTATTTTATTTTAATTTTTTTTTATTTTTATTATTATAAAAAAAAAAACT
>JACVTC010000013.1:1522500-1535000 GCA_016946835.1 Neocallimastix lanati (nom. inval.)
TTTTTTTTTTTTTTATTTTTTATTTTTTTATACTTAATAATTCCCTCAGTCCAAGATTTCAAGGTCAAGGTCAAGGTCAAGAAAAGAATGAAAATTGAAAACAATTTTTTTTTTTTTTTTGATTTTCAGGACTAAAAAAAAAAAACAATATGAATAATACTATCAATATCTCTATTAATAAATAAAAAATGAAATTTTAACATTTTTTTTTTTTAATAAATTCTTTTCTTCTAAATTAATTATTTGATTATTAAAATACAAATATATATGTATGCATTCTATTTTATTTAAAAACAAAAAAAAAAAATCAGTAATATTTAAAAAAAAAGACACGTTTATTAAAAAAAAACAATAATAGTATGAATAATAATAATATATTTATATATATTTTTATGCATACCTAACGAATAAACAAACGAATAAACAAACAAACAAACAAACAAAAAAAAAAAAAAAAAAAAAAAAAAAAAAAAAAAAAGCAGTAATATTTAAAAAAGGTACATATTTATATATTATTATTTAAATAAAAAAAAAAAAAAAAAAGAATGGCGTTTTTTTTTTAAGTAATAATATATATATATATAATAAAATAAATAGTGAAAATGACGTTAGAAGAGCACTTTGAATAAAATATACCAAAAAAAAAAAAAAAAAGAAAAAACTTTATTAATTTATTAATAAAAATAAAATATAAAATGTTTACTTATATATAAAACTTTAATAATTGTTCAATTGTTCAAATTTTTAAAAGGAAAAACTTCATATCTATCTATATATATATAAGTTTCAAATTATTGAAGGAAAAAAATACATATTAAAAAAAAAAAAAAAAAAAAAAAAAAAAAAAAATTAAATGTTAAAAATTATTAAAAAGTTTATTAAAAGTTCAAAAATTATTTAAAGCAAATAGAAAGGATAGATAGAGCAGCAGTCCTATATTTATTACTGGTATTCCTCAAGTTTTCGACTGGTAGTGTATAACCTTATATTAAATTAAAGACTCAATCGGATCGGCATATCAGTTCAGACGTCAACTCCTTCCTCCTCGAATCTAAGGTCCAAATACCTTCTTCTATATATATATATATATATATATATATATATTTTTATTTCCGGTGTGTATTTACCGTCCTTGGTTTCGGTCGGCGGTGGAAATAATAAGGTAGTCACACATTTCATTTCCATAGAGGCAGAATTGTCCCTTCACTGGACGACCCTACTGAGTGTTTCTGCATTGATGTTCTAACATGCATTACTATTACTGAGAATTTTTATAGTACTTTTTTTTTTTTTTTTATTTTTTTTTTGGAAGGCTTTTCTACTTTCCTAACTTCCCTTTGATAGCGAGGCCATTATAACCTAGCTCATAGAGATACATAACGTACTAGCTCCACTTGTTAATTACATAAACGAGAATATCTACATCACATCACCAAGTAGAATATTTCTATATGGACATACATGAAATCATGTACCCAAATGATAATTCCCTTCTAAACATAAATATATTTAATGACAGTACTTTGTGTAACCCTCTCAGGCCCACGGTTAGGACAGTATTTTGTCTATATTACTTTGGATATTTAGAATAATATTATATATATGTATGTATATAAGGGAAAATAGGTTACCTGTGACCCTAACCATCATATTCAGTAAAAAAAAAAAAATCTATTTTGAGGAAAACCTGAAAAATGGTAGGATCTCACCAGGAGCCTTATGTAGGCTAGACCCACGAACTAACCACCAGGATAGAATCTGGTTTGATTTCTTCTCAATAGTTTTAACTTTCTATCTTCCTAATATGTTCCTTAATCTTTTAGCTGTCTTTGACCCAACAATGGAATAAAATAAATGTATTATATACCGTTAAGTGAACATCAAATGAATAATAGAGATTGAAGTATCTAGAAAAAAAAAAAAAAAAAAAGTTTTTTTAAGAAATACTTTAATTTTTTTTTTATTTTTATCTTTTTGATTATTAAGATAACGATTTAATACACCAGGATGGAAACTATCTTAAATATTTTTATTTTTATTATTATTATTTCAAAATATTATTTCAATAATGTTATTATAAAAATTTATAATAGGATTATTTCTATCCAAACATGGTAGTCTTACATTCCTTTTCAATTTTTTAGATAAATTATAATAATTATGTATTATAAATCTATTATTATTATTATTACCTATTTTGTTTTTCTTTTTTAATTTAATATAAAAATTAAATTTTATTTATATTAATTATTTCTTTCCTTTTTTTTTTTTTTTTTATTTAAATACGGAAATTCTTAATTAGAACTTTATTAATTACTTATTAATCCTTCTTAAAAAGATTTCTAACCTTTTCTTGCATCTGATATTATTGTTATTTATTTGTTTATTCATTTAATTAATAAATTATTTATTTATTTATATATATATATATTTATTTATTATATATTTATTTATTTATTTTAATAAACATATATTTATTTATTTTACTGTTTTTTTATTGGCTATTATATCATTCAAAATTTTTTTTTATTATAATTATTCCACTTTTTTTTTTTTTTATTTTCTTAAAAATTTTTTTTATATTCTTTCAAATTTAAGGAAATGGAATATTTATTTTAATTATTAAAATATATACTTTTATTTATTTATTTATTTATTATTTATTTATTTATTTATTTTGTTAATGTATACAATAAGTAAAAAAATAAAATAAAAAATAAAAAAATTGTATTTATTTTTGTATTTATTTTTTATTAAATTGAAAAAATATATTTTATATATTATATATATTACATATTATATTATTATATATATTATGAATATATTTTATGTACTATTTACTATAAACTATTTTTTTTTTTTTTTACTATTTTTATAAAGTAATTCATAGCCATAAATTAAAAACTAAGGCGATTAAAACTATAAAACTATAAAACAGTCTAAATTTGGTGGCTAACATCTTTTATTGTTACACAATAAATTAATTTAAAATAGTTTAAATAGTTTAAATAGTTTAAATATTTTTGAAAGCCAAAAAAAAAATTTTTTTTAAACAGAAAAAAAAAATGAAATAAAAAGAACTATTAATTATTATTAATTATAAAATATAAATAATTAATTATACAGTATTATTAATTATTATAAAATATAAATAATTATTTATACAGTATTATTAATTATTATAAAATATAAATAATTATTTATACAGTATTATTTATTTAATAGTTTGATATTAATTAGACAATAGTTCCTAATGCTCTTTATCATTATTTATATAATTTATATAATTTATATATAATTCATATATTTATTTTAAAAGTAAATGATCAAACTATTAATAGGTATATACATAAAGAGATCCTACTAATAATAGTTTATCCTATTGAATATATATATTTATTGATATTTTATTTAAAAGATTCTGAGGATACTCTTCTTTCCTACAACTTAAATTATATGATTCATTACTTTTGATGACAAATAAATGAAAGAGTCATTCCATTATTATCTGAATATCAATTTCATTAAAAGACACTTAATTATTGACTACTATTTTATTTCTTTTATATATTTTCTATATCAATTTTATATTTCTATATTTTATATCATATTTATATTTCTATATTTTCTATATCATATTTATATTTTTATTAGTTTATATTTTGTTTATATTTTCTATTAGTTTATATCAATTTTTATATCAATTTTTATATCAATTTTTTTTTTTTTGGTTTTAATTCTATTTATTTTTATTCATTTTAGGAAACTGACAACAATTAACAACAACAAAATTAACAAAAAAAAAAAAAATTAAAAATAAAAATTATAGAAATAAAAATAAAAATTAAAGAAATAAAAAATAATATATAAAAAGTATTTCCATCGTATTTATATTACTTTTTATCTATTTTTAAGGATCATAGCTATGCATTTTAATTTATAGATAATAAGGAATGCATCGACATCATCTTCCCTTGTTTATAACCATACTTTGCACACTCTATAATACTTTATTCATCAGTTCCCATCCTACGACTCTAAATTATATGCTTATTTCTTTTTTTTTTTTTTTTTTTTTTTTACAATCTCTGTAATTTTAGTTAACGTTTATGTTATCTATTTATTATATAATTAATAACATGGTTTTGATAATATACTCTTTATTATTTATTATTTTTTATTTATTAATAAATACTCATTATTATTTATTATTCAATTATTTATTATTTATTATTTGTTTATTTATTATTTATTATTTATTAATAAATACTCTTTTTATTATTTATTATTTATTTTCTATTATTTATTATTTATTATTTATTATTAATAAATACTCTTTTATTTATTTTTTTAGTATTTATTAATATATACTCTTTTTATTATTCAAATATTCAATTATTCAATTATTTATTATGTAATAAAATTTAAAAATCAATATAATATAATATATATATAATATATATTATTGCCAATGTTTAATATAGGTAATAGGCCGTTTTTTTAATTTTTTTTTTTTTTTTTTTTAATCTTTTTTATTCCTTATTTATTTTATTTTTAATTATTCCTTAAATTAAATATGATTATAATTGTTTATTATTATTCTTCAATTATTCAATTATTTAATTATTCAATTATTTAATTATTTAATTATTCAATTATTTAATTATTTAATTATTTAATTATTATCATTTCCATGTAGGTGTGATATTTTTTTTATTTTTTTTTTTTTGATTAGTTAATTCATTATAAAATAAAATTTATGTGAAGCAACTTATAAAAAAAAAAAAAAGGAAAAGTCACTGGATTCGATTCAAGGAGTTGAATTTTTATATTATTTTAATTCTTTAAATAAATAAATAAATAAATAAATAATAAATAAATAAATAAATAATAAATAAATAAATAAATAATAAATAATAAGTAAATAATAAATAAATATTATTAATATTAAATAGTTTTGAGTAATTGTAATAATCATAATCATTAATCATTAATCATAAATAAAATATTATTAATAATAATTAATAATAATTTAGCAATTAAAAAGTCAATAATTTAATCATAATTAAAAAAGTCAATCATGAATAATTAATTTAAGGATTTAAAAGGATTATAATAATAATTATAAAAACTTTAGTTGTTTATATATTTTTTAAATTTTAAATCTTTTTATCTTCATTTTTATTATTTTTATAGTTTTAATTAAAAAAAAAAAAAAGGAGCATTTATTATTGGGTAAATCACGCCATGCCATAGTAAAAAAAAAAAAAAATTCCACCAAACTTTTTTATTTATTTTATTTTTATTTAATAAAGTATAAAAGTGTACATGACATACATGTACACATGCTAAAATATACACATCGACAAGATAAATAAGTATGCACATACACATCCATATCAACCTCTTTTTATTTTCATTCATGACCCATTAAGAAGCAAATAAGCTACTTTTTATCTTTTTATTGTTATTTTTATTTTTAAACAAGCCAAACAAACAAACAAACAACTTCTTTTTCATTTATAAAATTTATATTTAATTTTTATTTTTATTTTTATTTTTATTTTTATTTATATTTATATTTTTTATAAGAATAAATCATCTTTTATTAGTTAAGATAAGGCTATTAAAAATAATAATTTAGTATTTGAAAATTAGCGAACCTTTCTAGTGAATGAAAAAAGAAATATAATCATTTTTTTTTTAAAAGTCATAACAACAACACGCCTACACATGGTACAAAAATAAAAAAGAAAACATTCTCTAATCTGTTTATTTATTATGTAATAAAATAAAATAAATAATAAAATAAAAGTATTATTTGTAAAAGTTTATTATTACTTTTTAACTTTTTATATCCAAATTCAATTTAATACATTGACAGAACAGAATATAACAGCATCCAATATATTAATGTAATGTAATAACAAAATATAGTATATATATAGGTTATATTTATATAGTATATATATAATAAATAATATATATAATATATATAATGTGATCTATAGTATATAATATAATATAATATGGATAGGTAGTATATCATATATATAATAGTATATACTATATAATATAATATAATGTAATATATTTCATTTTCAATTTTTATTTTATTAAAATCTTTTTTTTTTTATTTTAAATTATTTAAATGAATTATACATTTTTTTTTTTTTTTATTCATAATTAATATAATTAATTATTTTAATAATAAAATAATACTTTTTCTGTTTAAAAATAAAAAAAAAAAACAATTTTTTTTTTTTATATTTTTTAAACTTTTTTTTCCTTTTATCTTTTCTATGTATTGATTATAAATTTTATTTATTATTATTTTGATGTATTATTGTGTTACATTCATTAATTTTTAATATTTAAAATTTTATTTTAATTTATTTATTTTTAAAAAAATTTTTTTTTTAAATTATAAAATTACATAAATAATAAATAAATATTTATTTATTAATTTATATATATAAATCATATTTTATTTTATTTTATCATTAACAATTAAATATATGTATAATATATTGTAATATATGTATTAAATAATATTATAAAGTAAAAAATTTTTTTTGTAGTACTTTAAATTTATGATTTGAAATATAGTATATATTATTTTTTTTAAATAAATTAATATTATATACTTTGATTTGTATCCTTGATATATTATAAAACTCTTCAATACTATTGTTATTATATTATTTAATATAAATTTATAAATTTTTTTAAACAATAATTGAAATTGACGAATCATTTATAAAGTTAAATAAAAATCAATAAAAATATACATATATATACTATATATTCTATAATATATTATTATTAATTTTATTCAATAGTAAATTATAAAAAAAAATTAATAAATATTAAGATAAATACATATATAAATATAATGATAAATATATTTAAAAAAAAGTATTTTATTTTATTTAGTTTAATTTATAGTTATTTTTATCTATGGAGAAATCAATTATTTTATATGTTTATTATAAATCTATTATTTAGTTATAAATTAGAATCAATAGTAAATAATATATTATTTAAATACAATAACATAATAATTAATAGATTACTTTTAATATAGTATCCTTTTTTTATATAAACAAAATATTTATATACACTATTAATATTTACTGTACTTTATTAAAAAGTACAATAAATATTAATGTAGTAGTGTATACAATACAGTATATAATGTAATATATTGTATAGTAGTATTGCATAACATTTATTAATGTGTAATAAATTTTAATATATTGTATAACTAATAAATGTTATATCTGTAGCCAATATAAGTATTATATTAAGTATATATAGTATAAGTATATAGAGTTATTTAATTTGTAATAATAAAAATAAAATTAATAATAATAATAATATTATTATTATTTTTATATGTTGTTGTTGCAGATTAAAAAAAAAAAAAAAATTAATTAATAAAATCTTTTAAGGTTAAGGGAATGCCTTTATTGCCATCATCATCATTGACCTTTAAAGACCATAAAAAGAGAGAAAAAGAGAAAAGTATGTGGTTTAAATAGTAGTAAAAAGTGTAATTTATTTCTTCTTTTGATTTCTTTTTTAATTGTATATTATAAATTTTTATTTTTCTTGTTTGAATTTGAATATATATATATATTTTATATTTTATATATTATATATATAATATATATATTTTTTTTTATTATAAATGATGTATAATATTTAATAATTTTTTTTTATATTAAATTTATTCAATACAAATAAAATAAATTAAATTTTATCCTATTTATAATAAAAATAAAAATTATTTTATAATAAATAATTAAATAAATAAATAAAATAAATAAATAAATCATTATATTATATATATTTTTTAATATAAATAGACAATAAAGTCCTTTACTAATAAAACTTTTTTAACTTATAGATTAAAGTTTCCAATTACAAAGATTTAGATTTATTTTTTTTTATTTAATTAGCAAAAGGATTGGATTTTTTTTTTTTTTTTTGTGTATTCGCAATAAACAAACGCTTTTAAAAACGTTATAATTTACTTAATATCTTATCGCTTTCAAACATAAAAACTATTTAATATTAAATTATTTAAAATAAAATAAATATTATCAAAATGATTAGATGTTGCCCAAGATTAACTAATTACTGGTGCTGCTGTTGCTTACCATTAAAGCCAGCTGTTAAACTTTGTACCTGGATGATGATTGTAAATATTATAATATAAAAAGTTAAAAAAAAAAAAAATTATATAAAATAAAATAATTTTATATTTAATCGTTAGCGTGAATTCAACATATAAAATATAAATTTTAAATAAAGTATATAACTAAAGTAATAATATATATATTATTTTTTATTTTACAATATAAAATTTAAAACAATATTGTTAGATTTTCTTAATTATATCATTAATTTTCAATATTATATTTTTTGGAATAAGTTTCGGAAGTATTCTTTCATATATTGTTTATATTATTGTTATAATATCTCTTATCACTTTACTTATCGGTATTAGTAAGGTAAATATTCAATTTGAAATTTATATTTTATAAAAAGAATGTTTAAAAAAAAAAAAACTATATGTATATGTTTTATTAATATATTTTTAATTTAAAAAAAATATGTTATTGCTTAAATTATAAAAATAAAGGTAAACTTACCTTTCATGAATCAATTCAAGATCGTTTTCCTTCTTTTCTTAGTCTTCCAAACTGTTATGATGATTTGGGATTTAAAGAAAAAATTCGAAGATCGTATCGTTTACTCTAATGTTAATGGTAAACAATACAAGCACACTATTCCAAGTGAATACGGTACTTTCAAAAAGATTTTACTTATTATTTTAGCCATTGTCGATTTCCTTATTATGGTAAGTTTTTTTCTTTAATTATCAAGTAAAAAACATAAATAGTTTTTAAAAAATATAATTGTTTAAAAAGTTTTTGAAATGAAAAAAATAAGAGGATTTTTTTTTTTTTAAAAAATAAATATATTAATTATATATATTAATTATTAATGAATTTTATTAATTTTTTTTATTTTTTTTTTTGTATAATAGCTCTACTACTATATTGCTACTTGTTCATATATTGAAGAAGTTGAAGAAAATGTTGAAGATATTGAAAAAAGCAGAAGATTAGAAAGAAATTAAAGAAAATAAAATTAACTTTAAATTATATAGATAAAAAAAAAAAAAGATAAAAGGAATATAATTTATATTTTTTATTCTTTTTATTTTAATAAAAGATTAATATCATTAATTATAAAAAATTTATATTTTTTTCTTTTAAAAAAAAAAGTATTAATAACTTTATATTTTTTTTTAGATTTTAATTTAAATGAAAAAAAACCCTTTTTTATAATATTATATATATTTAAGCAATTAAAAAAAATATATGTAGAAAAATTTTGAAGTAATTTAATAAAACTATAAATTGTTAGTCATATTTAATTATTATTTAAAAACATATTTATAATATATATATTTTTTTATTTGAATAAAATATATTTATATTTAGAAATAAAATAAATAACTTTATTAATTTTAAAAAACAGAAGAAAAAAAAAACAATTGAGAGGAAACAAACAAAAAAAAATATATATATATATATATATGTAATACTTATTAAGAAAAATGTTATGAATAATTAGAAAATCTGTCAATTAAAGACAGTTTGGTTATTTTTATTATTTATATTATTTATTTTTTTTTTTTTTTTTTTTTTTTAATAAATATATATGTATATGTATATTATATTTGTAATTTTTGTCATTAGAATATAAGTATTAAAGTATAATTTTTTTTTTTTCCCTTTTCTTTGCTTTTTTTTCATAGTAGTATGGTAGAGCATATACTATACTATAATACTTGAATAGACAATAATAATAATAATAATAATAATTTAATTTTATAGTAGATAATATATAATATATTCTATAATTTATTTTAATTATATTTTTATTTATGGATTCCTATGAGAGAGATAGGATAAAAAAAAAATAATAATAAAATAAAATTAAAATTAAAAATCAAATTTAAAATTCCATTATAAATTAAAAACTTTTTTAGAAAGAAAAGTATTTTATTTATTTTTTAAAATATGATATAAAATATAAACAATAAATATATATATAATATAAATTTGGAGGTGATAATTAAACGAATTATATATATTGAATTTTCATTTTTTTTTTTTTTATAATGCCATGTTGGTCCAGTCGGTTAGGACGATACAGGTCACTGTAGAGGGCGGGGTTCGAATCCTCGGCATGGCACCAAATAATCGGATGAGGTTTCTATCCTGGGATATCATGAGACCACACGTGATGTCCATAAGGCTTTCCCTCAAATGATTATTTCACCCATCCCTGATACTACGCTTTGAATTGAAGCATAGACCTTGATGATTGTAAAATTTCCAATCGCCAATGATTACACCCACTAGGGAGGAGTTAATGGTTCCGTTCTGATGCTCGTGGTCATTAGAGATATATGTAGGAACGTTAGGAATGCATCTCCGGGCAGTGTGTAACGACGATTGAGAGCGGCGAAGCTGATACAGTATGCCAATAACTCATCACCTTACAGTTAATTAATAACTGTATGGCCATATGGGAGATGGGTACCCATATGTGCAAGTCTATGTTTTTTTTATAATCATAAATATAATTTATATATATATTTTTATTTTATATAATTTTTATTTTATATATTTTTTATATTTTTATTTTTATTTTTATTTCCATAATTTTATTTAAAAATTATCCTCTTTTTTATTATAATAATATTTTAAATTTATTATAAAAATATAAATATTTATATATAAATATAAATATTTTATTTTTAATTAAATTGTTTCTATTGAATTAAAAATAAAAAAAAAAAAAATTTTTTTTTATGGAATTATTAAAATATTTTAAAAAAAAATAATAATGAAAAAAAAAAAAAAAAAAAAAAAGAGCCTTGCCTAAAAAAATTAAAAAAAAAAAATTTTCATATATAATAAAATTATGATGATATCATAAACTTTAAATGTATTTTTATTATATATTATTAAATAAATAATAAATAATAAATAATAAATAAATAATAAATAATAAATAATAAATAATAAATAATTGAATAATAAATAATTGAATATTAAATAATAAATAATTGAATAATAAATAATAAATAATAAATAATTGAATAATGAATAATAAATAATTGAATAATGAATAATAAATAATAAATAATAAATAATAAATAATAAATAATAAATAATAAATAATAAATAATAAATAATAAATAATAAATAATAAATAATAAATAATAAATAATTGAATAATGAATAATAAATAATAAATAATAAATAATAAATAATAATTAATAATTAATAATTAATAATAAATAAATTAATAAATAATAAATAATAAATAATAAACAATAAAAAGAGTATTTATTAATAAATAACAAATAATAAATAACAAATAATAAATAATAAATAATTGAAAAATAAATAATAAATAATAAATAATAAATAATAAATAATAAATAATAAGTAATAAATAATAAATAATAAATAATTAAATAATAAATAATAAATAATAAATAATAAATAATAAATAATAAATAATAAATAATAAATAATAAATAATAAATAATTGAATAATAAATAATAAATAATTGAATAATGAATAATAAATAATAAATAATAAATAATAAATAATAAATAATAATTAATAATTAATAATAAATAAATAATAAATAATAAATAATAAATAATAAACAATAAAAAGAGTATTTATTAATAAATAACAAATAATAAATAATAAATAATAAATAATAAATAATTGAATAATAAATAATAAATAATAAATAATAAATAATAAATAATAAATAATAAATAATAAATAATAAATAATAAATAATAAATAATAAATAATAAATAAATAATAAATAATAAATAATAAATAAATAATTGAATAATAAATAATAAATAAATAATAAATAATAAAAAGAATATTTATTAATAAATAATAAATAATAAATAATAAATAATAAATAATAAATAATAAATAATAAATAAATAATAAGTAATAAAAAAAATAAAAATAATATTTATTTAACATATAGAAATATTTATTATTATGAATCATTCTACTTAAACTCATCATTTGGATGATGTTATATGAATTAACAACTATTTCATTTTATCATATATGAATAAATAAATACATAAATAAATAAATGTTTAATTAATAGTAGTACTTAATAATAAATTCGCAATCTTTTAAGAAATTGCTTTTTTTACTTTATTATTATAAATAAATTAACTATTCATTATAAATATTAATATATATATTTTTTGTTCTTGTTATTTACATATTATAGATAAAGGTCATTATAGTGCTCTCATAAATAATATATGAATAACATAAAAAAGTTTAACTCCAATATTCATTTATTTGGTACTTCAAAAAAATAAAAATAATATATAAGTGGCAAAGTTAATGAAAAG
>JACVTC010000013.1:1545000-1592500 GCA_016946835.1 Neocallimastix lanati (nom. inval.)
TTCCCAAGAATTTATCACAATTAAAAAAAAAATTATTGTAATTTTATTATCTAGTAGAACTTTTTTTTTTTTTTTTTTTTTACCAGAACCCAAGTAATTACTGCCCCAACTGGATATACACTTGAAGAGGCCTTCCAAAATTGCTGAATTGGCCTGAAAAACTTCAACTGAAGCCGCCAAACATTCCAAATAACATATTAATGGCACTGGGAAATGGAAATAATTGTTTTCAATAAAATCCATATTATTAGCTAGCTCTCCTTGTAATTTCTTACATAATAATCCTTATTATGCCACTTTTGATAATAATATAAATCCCATTCTTTATGCTAACAATAAATTCTTCAACATTCCTAATAATAAATGGAAAGATGAATTTTAAAAATATAACAGACAGTAAAATAGTAATAATTATCATTTTCAACTATTATAATGCTTATTCTAATCTTTATAACAATAATAAATACAATAACTAATATAATCAAGGATTAAACAATAAATATTTTTATTATGATCCTTATAAACAATTATCATAATAACAGTTTTAATAATAATTATGACAATTATTAGTTTCATTATGATCCTTATAACAATTATCATAATAATAGTTTTAATAATAATTTTGACAATTACAATAGGAACAATTTCAATAATAATTATCTGAAGAATGATAATAATCATAATGGAATTAATATCTTTAATAATACGAGGAACAATAATAATAGCAATAATAACATTAAATAATGAAAGATTCCCTACAAACAATGTAAGCAATGATAGGAATTTTTGAATAAATAATCTGAAAATAATAATTATAATAATGTTAAATAATAACAATTATAATAGTAATAATGATAAAACATTAAAAGTGTTTTAAAAATGTCATCAATTCAGACATAAATTCCAAAGATTGTCCATACTCTTATCGTAAATTAGCTATAATGGAAGAAGAAGGAGGAAAACTTAACATCCATAATATTAATAGTCACAATAAGCCTTTTCACTAATTAATGGGAGAAGGAACACTCCCATTAAATCAAACCAATTCATATCAACTAGTACTTTATAACATACAAGATCCTTCTGTACAGGAAATTGTTGCTGAAGCTATTAGGAAAACTAAAAAAAAAAAAAAAATATAAAATAAAATTGACAACAAACCTTATCCATCAAAAAAAAAAAAAAAAAAAAAAAAAAAAAAAAACGACAAAAGAAAACTTATTTTCAAACCTGTAACCTATTAAAGTCCCTACTAATAATAACAATTTAATGGAAATGGAAAAAGATAATGCTAATAATAATAATAATAATAATAATAATAATAATAATAATAATAATAATAATAATAATAATAATAATAATAATAATAATAATAATAATAATAATAATAATAATAATAATAATAATAATAATAATAATAATAATAATAATAATAATAATAATAATAATAATAATAATAATAATAATAATAATAATAATAATAATAATAATAATAATAATAATAATAATAATAATAATAATAATAATAATAATAATAATAATTATAATAATAATAATAATAATAATTATAATAATAATAATAATAATAATAATAATAATAGCAATAACAATAATAATAGCAATAACAATAATAATAATAATTGCAGTTGAACCAATTTTATTAATGAAGATAATAATAATACAAACGACATTTATAATTCAAATATTCATGGAATACTGAATCCTTGGAAATTTTAGATCCATCTATTATTAATCAACCTACTATTCATAAAACAAAGCAAGAAAGTAAAAAAAAAAAAAAAAAACAAAGGGGCAAAAGAAATTGTTGAATTGGCAAAAGAGATAGAATTACCTAGCCAAAAAAAGAAACAAGAAAATAATGATATTGGTAAATTATAATAATAATAATATAATAATAATAATAAAAAAAAAAGGTAAAAATAATAGGTAATCAAAAACGAAATGACATAGTTCATGATGTAGGGGATACTGTTAGCCAAACATACCAATTGGATAATTTACTAGATCTGAATCCTAAATTAAGAATAAGAATTGTCTAAATCTCTTAAACTAACAACAATGACTATAGTTAATAAAGTCAATGGTAACGAAGAAGATATATTATTAACGATTAAACAAGATAAAAATCGTAAAAAACTCATGGAAAAGTTGAAGGAATTGATACAATTATATATTTAGATTCATGTTTCTAGTATTAACATGATTACTTAAAAGTTTTCTAATTAGAAATAATATAAATATATAAGTCCCCTTATCACAGATAAAAGAAACCTATCTTTCAAGCATTTAATAATGAAATCATAGTCTTTAAACTTTCCGGGATCGAAATAACCGCAAGAGGCATTACTCTCAAAGAAACGTTTTTAGACTCACTGGAAAAAAAAGATGACCTATTTAATGTATTAATATAGGTGTTGATACTTTGAGACATATGAAATTTAATAATCGACTTTACAAACCATAACTTTATATCCAAAATTAAACAACATTAAGAAAAATGGAAGTATTGAAAATGTTTCTACATTTCATTACGAGAACCTCACTAACGATTTTAATAATTTTAAATACCAACAATAATTGTAAATAAAATAATTCATTTAAAGGGGAATCATAATAATGAATTATTTTGTAATAATAAAAATAATGACTTTAATAAAGATAGCAATATATATAAAAATAATAATTTAAATAAAAATAATAAGTTAAATAGAAATATTAATTTAAACAAAATAATATAATAATTTAAATAAAATAATATAATAATTTAAATAAAAATAATAATTTAAATAAATATATAAGTAATAATTTAAATAAAAATAATGATTTAAATAAAAATAATAATTTTATTAAAGAAAGGGATTTAAATATAAATATTGACCTAAACAAAAATGAGAACTTCAATAAAAGTATTATGTTGAATAAAAATAAAAATTCTCTTGATTTAAATGAAGACGTTGACTTAAATGAAAATAAAAGTTCAACGGATTTAAATAATAATATTGATTTCTATTTTCTTTTTATCAGTGATTCTATATATTTTCCTCTTCTTAATAAAAGGTTTTTGATTTGGATCTAGCTTAATTTCATGATTTTGATTTCCTCAAATCATCTGTACTGATAGCTAATAATTCTTTTTTTTTTTTTTTTGCTTTCTAATAATTGTTTAAGAGATTGTCTTTTGTCTTCATCTGCTCCCTCAGTGATCTATTTTATTAATTATTCTATAGATTTATTCTTATTATCATTAATAAAGATCTTCTCATATTGATCTTGAATACATAAAAGTTTTTTTTAGCTGCTTCATTATTTTCAATATGATTCTTATTTAAGAAATCTTCACTTTTTAAATTTATGATATTATTTTTATTTATATCAATAAAATCATTATTTCTATTCAAATTTATACATATATTTAAGTTAAAATTTTCATTTAGATCTTAAGAGAAGAAATCAAAAAAAAAAAAAAAAAAAAAAAAAAAAAAAAAAAAAAAAAAAAAAAAAAATTCCGAGATCATGGACTTATCGAGCCTTTCTCAGTCTTTCTTGACCTCTTTTCCAGTTGTTCTTGTACCTAAAAGCAATACTACCTGGAGAAGAGAATGTGCATTGACTATCGGAGGTTCAACAACGTTTCACAGAGAAGAATGCCTAACCCCATTACCAATATATCAATATATTTATATTAAAGAAATATTATACTCAGTAGGTAAATGATGTAAAAATTTTCTATCTACGCTTGATCTATTTTCCCGTGGGTTCCACCAAATTCCAATAAAAAAAAAAAAGAAGATATGGATATAACATGTTTTACTACCATTTATGGAAATTATTATTTTTAGAGTAATGCCATTCGGATTATGTAATGTGCTCTCGCTACTTTCTAAATAGAGATTTATTAGGAAAATGTTTGTTCTTCTACATGGACGATTTTAGTAATCTTCTCATGTAGCTTGGAAGAACACTTAAAAAGAATCTCCAAGATGTTTTTAATATTATCAAAGAAAATGGTCCTAAAGTTAATCTCTCAAAAATATTACATTTTTTTTTTGAAAAAGGAAGTTCAAGTCTGAGGTCATATCTTCTAACTACTGAAGGTATTAAACCAGTACAGAAGAAGGTTGAATCAATTAAAATTATGAAATCACTAGTTAATTTAATTCAATTAACTTTTTTTTTTTTTTTTTTTTTTTGGTGCCGTGGAGGTATTAAAGAAAGTTTATTAAAAATTATTCAAGCCATAGCTCAACCATTATATAAATTACAAAAGAAAAATACAAAATTTCAATGGATTCAGGACAGAAGAAAACGTTTTTCCAAGAACTCAAAGAAAATTTAATAAAAGCTTCAACACTTCGTTTCCCAAACTTCGATAAACAATTTATAATAAGAACGGATGAATCATATGATGGGTTGGGTGGTGTATTAGTCCAAAAAAAAAGATAATAATAAGGGAGTTGAACACTCTTATATATTTTTATGTTAGTCGTACATTAAAGAAATATGAATTAAATTATAGTATAATTAATATTGAAGGAACTGCTGCCTTCTATTGTACAATAAAAAAAATTTTAATCATACCTTAATAATAATTATTTTAAAAATTATTATTATTAAGGTATGATTTAAATTTTTTAAATTATTCTTTTTACATGATCATAAACCCTTAGTCGGATTATTTAACAATAATAAAGAACCTAATAATGCTAGACAAATGAGATGGTTTGTTACCTTGAGCATGCTAAATGTTCATTGTCAAATATGAACCTGGAAAGAAAAAATGTTGTCGCCGATGCTCTGTCACCAACTACCATTAAATAAAAAGGAAAATCCAAAAAATTCTAATTATGAATCCTGTTGATACCAATAATACTAATGAAATAAACTTAAGCAAAATCAATTAAAGAATTCCTTAAAAGAAAAATTGTAACTAAATTATAAAGAAAACAATAAATTAAGAAAAGTTATGGATGATAAAGAAGAAAAAATTGAATGATTATTATCTGCGTATAACGTAGGACATGAAGGTTTTCAAAAAAAAAAAAACCTATAATAGATTAAAAAGGAATTACTATTGGGAAAATATGAATAAGGATGTTGAAATTCTAGTTAAAATATGTCATCAGTGCCAGTTGAATAGACCTCAACCCAACAAATAATAGGTACTGAAAATCATGCTACTATACCAGAATCCTCTTGTCGTCGAGTTGGTCTAGATATCGTTGGTCCCCTCCCAGAAATCAAATCAAAAAATAAATATATTAGAGTACTTGTTGATTATTTCATGAAGTGGGTGGGTGGAAACTGAACTACTTATAACTACGGAATCAAAAGAGGTAATGAAATTTTTAACAAGAATATTTTCACGTCATGGTATTCCAGAAGTATTAATTATTACGGATAATGGACCCCAATTTACTTCAGATACAACGAAAGGATTCTTAGATTTATATGATGTTTATGAGCATTATATAAGCACCTATCCTCCCGAAAGTAATGGTCAAGTTGTAAAAGAAATCACGAAATTGGAAAAATATTTATGGTTAACTGGGTAACAATCCAAAAGATTGGGGATGAAAATTTTAACCAAGTGGCACTTTTGGGCTCTTAGAACATGAAAAAAAAGTAAAATTTCAAAAATTTAGTAGTTTCGTATTTCTTTATGCTGGAACCGATCTTCATTCTTTCGAATTATCGTTATATATAAATGTATAGACATATTCATATTCATGAAACAACAGAAAAGAATATTTAATTAGGAAATCTACTATTCATTGGAGATGGATTTTAGAAGCTACTAATAACATTAATAATTACTAATAAATTATTTGGAAAATAGACGAAAGACAAAACGATTCAATGAAATTCTACTTTTGAATGAAGGAGACATAGTTTTCATTAGGAATTTTTCACCCAAAAAACTCGATCCTTATTATATTGGACCTATGAAAGTTGTCAAGATGGAATTTAATACAGCAATATTATGTGACTCAGTTGCTGATGAAATTGTCAATGGAAATATACATAAGAAAAAACTTAATTCATTATTACACATGGCATAATGAGACTTCAAGGGACGAAGTCCATAGTTACGAGGGGAAATTCTGATCCGGAACTAGCTTATGTATTTCAAATAAGCTTATATAAATATGTATATATATAATAAAAAAAAAATAATAATGAAAGAAAAAAACAGATATAATAACAAAATACTAATAAAATACTAATAAAATAATAAATAAATTAAATATTAAATATTAAATATTAAATATTAAAATAATTATTATAATTTGAGAATATAATGAAATTATTTAAATTTATTTATAATAGAATAATTATGATAATGAAATTATTTAAGATAAAATAGTTGTAATAAAATTATTTATAATAAAAATTATTTACTATAAATTGTTTTTTTAATAAAATTATTCAATTGAAATATTCATGAAAGCATACGATTCAAAGATACTTAACTCTGTATATTTTCATACTTGGAAAGAATTTAATATTTAATACAGAAATATTTAATTCTGTATAAAGTTAGCATTTAATATTTAAAAAAAAAAAAAAAAAAAAAAAACTTATATTTCATTATTTTATTATTGATTAATTTATCTAATTTATTATTTTTTATTTATTTATTTTTATAAATAATATGTGTTTTTTTTTTTTTATCCTGTTTTGTATTGAAAAGGTTATTTTTAATTTTTTTTTTTTTTTTTTGTTTGTTTGTTTCTTTTATTTTTATTTATTTTGTTTTTAAAAAAAAATTAAACAAATAAATAAATAAATAGATGAAATAAAAGTTAAATAGATATAGTTTTCATTCAGTTACAAATACCAAGGACACAACAAAAAATATATATATAGATCAGGAATTAAAATGAAGTACTAAAAAAAAAAATAAAAAATATTATATATATATAATTATATCTAATAAATAATAAATAATAAATAATAAATAATAAATAATAAATAATAAGTAATAAATAATAAATAATAAATAATAAGTAATAAATAATAAATAATAAGTAATAAATAATAAATAATAAATAATAAGTAATAAATAATAAATAATAAATAATAAGTAATAAATAATAAATAATAAGTAATAAATAATAAATAATAAATAATAAGTAATAAATAATAAATAATAAATAATTAATAATAAATAATAAATAATATAATAATTAAATAATTGAATAATAAATAATAATAAATAATAAATAATAAGTAATAAATAATAAATAATAAATAATAAATAATAAGTAATAAATAATAAATAATAAATAATAAATAATAAGTAATAAATAATAAATAATAAGTAATAAATAATAAATAATAAATAATAAGTAATAAATAATAAATAATAAATAATAAGTAATAAATAATAAGAAATAAATAATAAATAATAAGTAATAAATAATAAATAATAAGTAATAAGTAATAAATAATAAATAATAAATAATAAATAATAAATAATAAGTAATAAGTAATAAATAATAAATAATAAATAATAAATAATAAATAATAAATAATAAATAATAAATAATAAATAATAAATAATAAATAATAAGTAATAAATAATAAATAATAAGTAATAAATAATAAATAATAAATAATTGAATAATAAATAATAAAAAGAGTATTTATTAATAAATAATAAATAATAAAAAAAGTATTTATTAATAAATAATAAATAATTGAATAAGAAATAAATAATGGAATAATAAATAATATAATATATATATAAAATAAATGATTTAAGAAATATATTCAAATATTTTATTTTATATTTAAATAATTAAACCACTTTTCATTATCAAAATCATTTTAATATTATTATTTATTTTGATGTTGTATTTTATTTTATTTTATTACTTTTTTTTTTATTTATAAAATCAAAGATTATATTATATTATATTATATTATATTATTGATATTTTATCAATTACATTATAATAAATATATCTAGACTACCCGATATTCATTTTTAATTTATATTATATATTATTCATATATAATACTGTCTATTGTTTATATGTTATCAATATAATTTAATTTAATTTCTTTTATGTCGTATCTTTTTTTTTTATAATATTTTAATATATTAAATATGGTTTAGTCAAAAAATCAAGTATTGTGTAATATTAAAAAAGGTTAATTCCTAATAAAAATTTTTTTGTATAATTATGTATTAAATAATTAAAATAATGGATATTATTGCTATACCATCAGTGTTTGTTTGTATAGTATATTTTAAAATTGTACTTTGTATCATATAAAATTAAATCAAAATTAATTATTGTACATTGTATATATTATACTGTAGTACATATAATATATAATGTAGTAATTAATTTTGATTTAATTTTATATTTTTTTTTTTTGGTACTTTAATGTAATCTACTTTATTTATTATTTATTATTTATTATTACTTATTCAATTTATTATTCAATTATTATTCAATTTATTATTTATTATTTATTATTTATTATTTATTATTTATTATTTATTATTTATTTACTTTTTAATAAGGCTCAAATAAGATATTTAAATTATTTACAAAATTTTTTTTTTTTTTAAATTATTATTTTTTAAGGTTTTTAAGGATTTTTTTATATTGCTTAACATTAGTACATGTCGATGACAAAGTGAAACCTATAAAAAGAGAATAAATTAATCTTTTATATTTTTTTTTTTTGCAAACTTTTTTTAAAAAAAAAAAACATTGAAATAAATATTAATAAAAATATAAATTTTATATTTTTTAATAAAATATAAAATAAATTATAATAAAAAATATGTTAAAAAAATATTAACAATATATATATAAAAATTAAAAAAAAATAAAATAAAATAAAATAAAAATTTTAATTATTTAATCATATATAAAATAGAAAAAAAAAAAAAAAAAAAAGATAAGAAAAATGGGTATTCGTTTTCCAAAAATTAACTTTTGTTTTTGCTGTTGCTGCATGGATTTTGATACTGCCATTAAAGTTTGTTCCATTTTAGTAACTGTAAGTGTTAGATTTTTTTTATGTTAATATTGGTTTAATATTTATAAATGTTAACTTTTTCAAACTATGATTTATAAATATTAAACCAATATTAACATAAATTTGTATTTTTTTTTTTTTTTTTTTTTAATAAAAAATAAGGTATTTATTGATATATACTAACAATAAAAATATTTTTTATAGGTATTATATGGTATCGGTTCACTTTATTCTTTAATAGATTTTATCTTATGTATTTTTTATATTCCTTCATTTATTTCATTAATCTTCTTAACTATTGGAGTATTTAAAGTATTAATATAATAGTTTTCTATTACATATTTAATAATTAAAAAAAAAATATTTAGTATAAAATAATGGAAATGAATATATATATATTTTATTAAATAAAATAGTTACTAAATAATATTTAAAATTATAAAAAAAAATTATAGGGAAAATTATCCTACATGAAACAATTTATCTATGTATTCCTAATTAAATTTATTATTATAGGAATATTACTTATTATATCATTATTTATTGTTTTATTTGTCAAAAATAAAAATACAACCCATGATGTTGGAGTAAGAAAACTATTAATAATAATAATTGCCATTGTCCTTATATTTTATTGTTTAGAAGTAATATATTATTATTATTATTATTATATTGGTTTTAAGATAGATATAAAAAGGAAATATATATATACATATATTTTTCATGAAATATGTTTATTAATAAAAAAAATTTTTTTGTTTTTATTTTTTAATATTATATATATAAATAATTAGCTATACTACTACATCTGTGTTGGTTCTTACATCCAATCTTTTGTTGAAGATTTTGAAAGAAGTATTGAAGCTAAAAAATTAGAAAGTGCTGAAAACGAAATAAAATCACGACAAAAATAGCAAATACGAAAATCAAATTCATAAAACACAAAACAAAAAACAAAAAAAATTATATATATATATATATATATATATAAAAGTATAGAAATTTTTTTCTTAATAAAATAAAAAAAGAAAAAATAAATATAAATTATTAATAAAAAAGTATAAAATATATATATACTATTTATGTAACAACAAAACAAAATTAATAATAATAAAAATAAAATTTTAATTAAAAATAAAAAATATATATATATATATATTTTAATGCTCATTTATTTTTTTTATTTTTTTTTTTTTTTTAATGAAAGAGGAATTAAATAAATATTATTCAATTAATTATTATTTATTATCTATTATTATTTATTCAAATTATTATTTAACTGTATATTATTCAATTATTATAAATTTATTTTTTATTATATTTCATTAATTATTTATTATTTATTATTTACTCTTAAGTCTTAAAAAAAAAAAAAAAAAAAAAAAAAAAAAAAAAAGAAAAAAAAAAATATTTTATTATTTATTCTTGAATTATTCAATTATTCATTATTTATTTATTTATTTATTTATTTATTTATTTACTTTTTAATTAAATTAAATTAGGATCAAATAAGATATTAAAAAATTATTTTACAAATCTATTTATTTAAATTATTATTTTTTAAGGTTTTTATGGATTTTTCTATAGTATAGTCTAGTATTATTACTCAAATTAAAATTTCATTTAGAAGGATGTCGGTAATAAAGTGAAACCTATAAAAAGAGAATAAATTAACCTTTTATTTTTTTTTTTTTTTCTTTAAAAAATTTTTAAAAAAACATTAAAATAAACAGTAATAAAAATACGTTAAAAAATATATTAAAAATATATATATATATATATTTTAATAAAATATAAAATAAATTATAATAAAAAATATTAACAATATATATAAAAATTTAAAAAAAAAAAAAAAAAATAGAATTAAAATTTTAATTATTAAATCATATATAAAATAAAAAAAAAGATATAAAAAATGAATATTCATTTTCCAAAAATTAACAGATGTTTATGCTGTTGCTGCATGGACTTTGATACTGCCATTAAAGTTTGTTCCATTTTAATAACTGTAAGTGTTAGATTTTTTTTTTTTTTTTATAATAATAATGATTTCATATTTATAAATCATAGTTTGAAAAAGTTAACATAAATTTGTATTTTTTTTTTTTTTTAATAAAAAATAAGGTATTTTTTGATATATACTAACAATAAAAATATTTTTTTTATAGATGTTATATGGTATCAGTGTAATATATTCTTTATCAAATATTATCTCATTTATTATTTATGTTTCTTTATTTATTTCATTAATCTTCTTAACTGTTGGAGTATTTAATGTATAAATATAATAGTTTTATATACATATTTAATAATTAAAAAAAATATTTAGTATAATATTATGAAAATGAAAAAGTATATATTTTATTAAATAAAATAATTAATAAATAATATTTAAAATTATAAAAAAAAAAATTTTTTTTTTTTAAATAGGGAAAATTATCCTACATGAAACAATTTATCTATATATTCCTAATTAAAATTATTATTCAAGGAATATTAATTATTATTGCATTATTTCTTGTTTTATTCATCGAAAATAAAAATATAACCCATAATAGTGGAGTAAGAACACTATTAATGATAAATTTTTTCATTCCCCTTTTATTTTATGGTTTAGAAGTAATTTATTATTATTATTATTATTATTATTACTATTATATTGGTTTTAAGATAGATATAAAAAGGAAATATATATATATATATATATATATTTCATGAAAAATGTTTATTAATAAAAAAAATTTTTTTGTTTTTATTTTTTAATATTATATATATATATAATTAGATTTACTACTACATCTGTGTTGGTTCTTACACCCAATTTTTTGCTGAAGAGATTGAAAAGAGTAATGAAGCTAGAAAATTAGAAAGTAATGAAAACGAAATAAAATCATAAAAAATACAAAAAAAAAAAAAATAACAAATACGAAATTCTAATTCATAAAACATAAAACAAAAAAATAAAATAAATAAATTATATATAAAAAAGCAAAAAAGTATAGAAATTTTTTAATAAAATAAAAAAGAAAAAAAGAAAAAAAATATATATATATATATATATTTTTTACTAATAGATATAAATTATTAATAGAAAAGTATAAATATATATATACTATTTATGTAACAACAAAACGAAATTAATAATAATAAAAAATAAAAATAAAAATAAAATTTTAATTAAAAATGAAAAAAAAAAAAAATAAATAAATATATATCTATAAATATATATTTTAATGTTCATTGAATTCCTTATTCATTAAAAAAATAAAAAAAGTATTATTCAATTAATTAATAATTATTAATTATTATTTATTATTCAATTATTTATTATTCATAATTTATTATATTCTTTATTCTTTATCATTAATAATTAGTTATATATTATTTATTAATTATAATTATTTATTATATATTATTACTTCTTTTTAATTATTTATTGTTTATTCTTCATTATCTATTTATTTATTTATTTTTTTTATTTATTTACTTTTTAATTAAATTAAATTAGGCTCAAATAAGATATTAATAAATTATTAATATTAATATCTTATTTTACAAATTTATTTATTTAAATTATTATTTTTTAAAGTTTTTATGGATTTTATGGATTTTTCTATAGTATGTAGCCTTGTATTAGTACTCAAATTAAAATTTCATTTTGAAGGATGTCGGTGATAAAGTGAAACCTATAAATAGAGAATAAAACCTTTTATATTTTTTTTTCCTTTAAAAAAAATTTTAAAAAAAAAAAAAACATTAAAATTAAACAATAATATAAATACATTAAAAAATATATTAAAAAATATATATTTTTTAATAAAATATAAAATAAATTATAATAAAAAATATTAACAATATATATATATATATAAATTAAAAAAAAAAAAAAAAAAAAAAAAAAAAAAAAATAATTATTAAATCATATGTATATATATAAAAAGAAGAAAAATGGGTATTCGTTTTCCAAAAATTAACAGATGTTTATGCTGTTGCTGGGTGGACTTTTATACTGCCATTAAAGGTTGTACCATGTTATTGACTGTAAGTGTTTGATTTATAAATATTAAATCAATATTAACATAAAAAAAAAAAAAAAATCTTAGAAAAAGTTAACATAAATTTGTATTTTTTTTTTTTTTTTTTTAATAAAAAATAAGGTATTTACTGATATATAATAACAATAAAACTATTTTTTTTTATAGATATTATATGGTATCATAATGCTTTTTTCTTTCGCAATTGTTCCCGTATTTATTTGTATAGCTCCTTTATTTATTTCATTCATTTTATTAACTATTGGAATATATAATGTATGAATAAAATAGTATTTTATACATATTTAACAATTAAAAAAAATGTTTAGTATAAAATTATGGAAAAGAAAATATAAATATTTTATTAAATAAAATAATTAATAAATAATATTTAAAATTATAAAAAAAAAAAAAAAAAAAAAAAAAAAAAAAAAAAAAAAAAAAATTTTTTTTTATTTAAAATAGGGAAAATTATCCTTCATGGAACAATTTATTATTGTATACTTTATTAAACTTTTTTTTCAAGGAATAATAATTATTATTGGATTATTTGCAGCCACATTCATCGATAGTAGATATATAATCGGTACCTATAATTCAGAAAGAATAGTATTCGTAAAAGTTATTTTCTTTATCCTTTTAATTTATGGTTTAGAAGTAATTTTTTATTATTATTATTATTATATTAATAAGATAGATATAAAAAGGAAGTATATATATATATATATTTTTTTTTTCATGAAAATTGATTATTAATAAATTTTTTTTTTTTTTGCCTTTATTTTTTAATATTATATATATATATATAATAATAATAATAATAATAATAATAATAATTAGATTTACTACTACATCTGTGTTGGTTCTTACACCCAATTTTTTGCTGAAGAGATTGAAAAGAGTAATGAAGCTAGAAAATTAGAAAGTAATGAAAACGAAATAAAATCATAAAAAATACAAAAAAAAAAAAAAATAACAAATACAAAATTCAAATTCATAAAACATAAAACAAAAAAAATAAATTATATATAAAAAAATATAGAAATTTTTTAATAAAATAAAAAAAAAAAAGAAAAAATAAATATATATAATATATATATATATATTACTAACAAATATAAATTATTAATAGAAAAGTATAAATATATATATACTATTTATGTAACAACAAAACGAAATTAATAATAATAAAAATAAAAATAAAATTTTAATTAATGAAAAAAAAAAAAAAAAAAAATTAAATATATATCTATATATATATTTTAATGTTCATTGAATTCCTTATTCATTAAAAAAAAAAAAATAAAAAATAAATAAGTATTATTCAATAAATTATTAATTATTAATTATTATTTATTATTCAATTATTTATTATTCATTATTTATTATATTCTTTATTCTTTATTCTTTATTCTTTATTCTTTATTCTTTATCATTAATTATTAGTTATATATTAATAATTATAATTATTTATTACATATTATTACTTCCTATTAATTATTTATTGTTTATTCTTTATTATCTATTTATGTAAATAAATAAAAAAAAAAAAAATAAATAAATAATTAAATTTTTATTTATTTACTTTTTAATTAAATTAAATTAGACTTAAATAAGATATTAATAAATTATTAATATTAATATCTTATTTTACAAATTTATTTATTTAAATTATTATTTTTTAAAGTTTTTATGGATTTTATGGATTTTTCTATAGTATGTAGCCTTGTATTAGTACTCAAATTAAAATTTCATTTTGAAGGATGTCTGTGATAAAGTGAAACCTATAAAAAGAGAATAAAACCTTTTATATTTTTTTTTTTTTTCTTTAAAAAAATTTTAAAAAAAAAAACATTAAAATTAAACAATAATATAAATACATTAATAAATATATTAAAAAATATATATTTTTTAATAAAATATAAAATAAATTATAATAAAAAATATTAACAATATATATATATATATAAATTAAAAAAAAAAAAAAAAAAAAAAAAAAAAAAAAATAATTATTAAATCATATGTATATATATAAAAAGAAGAAAAATGGGTATTCGTTTTCCAAAAATTAACAGATGTTTATGCTGTTGCTGGGTGGACTTTTATACTGCCATTAAAGGTTGTACCATGTTATTGACTGTAAGTGTTTGATTTATAAATATTAAATCAATATTAACATAAAAAAAAAAAAATCTTAGAAAAAGTTAACATAAATTTGTATTTTTTTTTTTTTTTTTTAATAAAAAATAAGGTATTTACTGATATATAATAACAATAAAACTATTTTTTTTTTATAGATGTTATATGGTATCATAACAATTTTTTCTTTCGTAGATGTTGCGGTATTTGCTTGTATAGCTCCTTTATTTATTTCATTCATTTTCTTATCTATTGGAATATATAATGTATGAATAAAATAGTATTCTATACATATTTAACAATTAAAAAAAAAATGTTTAGTATAAAATTATGGAAAAGAAAATATAAATATTTTATTAAATAAAATAATTAATAAATAATATTTAAAATTATATAAAAAAAAAAAAATTTTTTTTTTTTTTAAAATAGGGAAAATTATCCTTCATGGAACAATTTATTATTATATACTTTGTTAAACTTTTTATTCAAGGAATAATAATTACTATTGGATTACTTGCAGCCACATTCATCGATGGTACATCTATAATCGGTGACTATTCAGAAAGAGTAGTATTCGTAATAGTTATTTTCTTTATCCTTTTTATTTATGGTTTAGCAGTAATTATTATTATTATTATTATTATTATTATTATTATTATATTAATTAAGATAGATATAAAAAGAAAGTATATATTTATATTTTTTTTTTCATGAAAATTGATTATTAATAATTTTTTTTTTTTTTTGCCTTTATTTTTTAATATTATATATTTATATATATAATAATAATAATTAGATTTACTACTACATCTGTGTTGGTTCTTACACCCAATTTTTTGCTGAAGAGATTAAAAAGAGTAATGAAGCTAGAAAATTAGAAAGTAATGGAAACAAAATAAAATAATAATAAAAAAAAAATAACAAATACAAAAATCAAATTCATAGAACATAAAAAAAAATAAATAAATAAATAAATAAATTATATATAAAAAAGTAAAGTATTGATAAAATAAAAAAAAAAAAAAGAAAAAAAATAAATATATATATATAATTTTACAAATAAATACAAATTATTAATAGAAAAGTATAAATATATATATATATTATTTATGTAACAATGAAACCAGTTAATAATAATAATAAAAGTAAAAATTTAATTAAAAATATAAATATATAATATATATTTATGTTTATTTATTTTTTATTTTTTATTATTATTATTATTATTATTTTTTAATAATTAAGGTATTAATTAAATATATATATATATATATATTATAAAATCTTTGAGTATATCCTATTCAAATAGAAATTATGATTTTTTTTCACACAAAAAATCTTTGAAATTTCAATTTACCAATTATAATATTTCTCTTGGTTTTAGGAAGGGTTTTGTGGGAACTACATCATTTCCTTTAGAGATGATACTTTTATTTTTTATTTTATTTTTTTTTTTTATTTCAATTAAATAGTTTTCGGTTGAATGAATTTCAATTCATATCATAATACTATAATTATTTCAAAGAATACAGAGGGTTTTTTTTTTTTTTTTTTTTTTTTTTTTTTTTTTTTTTGATTCATTCCATAGGCAAATTGTCATTGTGGTTGATCTGGACTTAAGAAATTTGCCAAAACCCTACTTTCTTTCTTAACCTTTTCTTCTCACTTTTTCAATCACCTCCTTACATTAAAAGATCAAGTAAGGTCATGTTCTAGTATATATATGATACATTAACAAAATAAAATAATTTTATTTATTTATTGTTGATTGTTGTTATCATTATTTTATTTTATTTTATTTTATTTTATTTTATTTTATTTTATTTTATTTTATTTTATTTTATTTTATTTTATTTTATTTTATTTTATTTTATTTTATTTTATTTTATTTTATTTTATTTTATTTTATTTTATTTTATTTTATTTTATTTTATTTTATTTTATTTTATTTTATTTTATTTTATTTTATTTTATTTTATTTTATTTTATTTTATTTTATTTTATTTTATTTTATTTTATTTTATTCAATCTGTACTTCATATTTATATTTCTACTATTTATTTTAATTTATTTTATTTTATTTTATTTTATTTTATTTTATTTTATTTTATTCAATCTGTACTTCATATTTATATTTCTACTATTTATTTTAATTTATTTTATTTTATTTTATTTTATTTTATTTTATTTTATTTTATTTTATTTTATTTTATTTTATTTTATTTTATTTTATTTTATTTTATTTTATTTTATTTTATTTTATTTTATTTTATTTTATTTTATTTTATTTTATTTTATTTTATTTTATTTTATTTTATTTTATTTTATTTTATTTTATTTTATTTTATTTTATTTTATTTTATTTTATTCAATCTGTACTTCATATTTATATTTCTACTATTTATTTTAATTTATTTTATTTTATTTTATTTTATTTTATTTTATTTTATTTTATTCAATCTGTACTTCATATTTATATTTCTACTATTTATTTTAATTTATTTTATTTTATTTTATTTTATTTTATTTTATTTTATTTTATTTTATTTTATTTTATTTTTTATTTTATTTTATTTTATTTTTTAATTAATCTTTCTTTCTTGAACTATCAATTTTTCTATTATCCAAAAAAAAAAAAAAAAAAAAACACCAATTATATTTATTTTAATCCATTATATTATACAAAATAACATTTTTTGGATAATAAAAATATATATATATTTATTAATATTGAATATATAAAATAATTATTAAAAAATTTTATATATTTACTTTTCCTATTTTGCTTGCCTTAAAAAAAAAAAAAAAAAAAAAAAAAAAAAAAGAAAACTTAAATTTCATAATATAATTAAAATATAATTTATAATAGTATATAAATAATAAAATAAATAATTAAATAATAAAATAATAAAATAATAAAATAAAAATAAAATAATAAAATAATAAACTAAATAATAAACTAATATAATAGAATAATAAATAAAAAAAAAAAAAAAAAAAGATAGAAAAGAAACATTTCTTCCGATAGCCAATAGCAATGGATGTAACCACAAATCTTTTTTATTTTATATAAAAAAAAAAAATCATTATTTACTATTAATAAAAGTTAAATAATAATATTATATAAATTATTTAATGATGAATTCTTTTATTATTATTATTATTATTATTATTATTATTATTATTTATAAAAATTTATGATTTTATCAACTTTATATATTTTATGATAAAAATTACTAATGTTCAATAGATATAATTTTTACATTATATAATGTTAGATTCAAATATTAATATATTGATGTAACTTCTGGAACTTATATTAATTAATTGAACAACATACCGGTTTTGACCAATATTAACATCAAAACCATATCATTCATATCAGTTCATAGCTGTTATGACCATTTATTAATACAGGTTCCTAATGTAACCTATTTCGTTATGACATATACACATTCATAATTAACATATTCTATCAATTATTATTATTTATTTATTTATTTATTTATTTATTTACTTATTTACTTATTTATATATTATATATTTAGTAAAAAATAAAAAAAAAAATACACAAAATAAATTAAAAGTTTAAATTTATATTTAATATATATTTAATTTAATTTTAATTTATATAATTAATTTTTTTTTATGTTATACATAGATAAAACAATGTAAATTAAGATTTAAATTTGTGTAACATAATCTAAAATCTGTATTACATATAAAAAAAAGTACAAAATAGGATTTAAAAGGGTTTAAACAATATAAAAAAATAAAAAAAGTTTCAAAAAAAAAAAAAAAGAGCCAAAAAAAAAAAAATTTATTATTTTTAATCTTTTATTAAATATATTATTATATAAGTAGATATATGATTAAATTACCATATATATTTATATGTTACACATTTGAAATTAATAAATGATTAATAAATTTTAATTTTTTTTTTTTGTCTCTTTTTTTTTTTTTTTTTTTTTTTTATTTTTGAAACTTTTTTTTATTTTTTTTTTTGTATACTTTTTTTTTACATTTTTATATATATATATATATATATTTTTTTTTACTTTTTAACTTTTTTCTTTTGAATTTTTTTTTATACCTATTTTCTTTTAAACCTATTTTTTTTGTATACTTTTTTATATATATTTTTTTTTATATTTTTTATACCTATTTTTTTATACCTATTTTTATACATTTTTTTTTTACATTTTTTATACCTTTTTTTTTATATACCTTTTTTTTTCTTTTTTTTTTTACTTTGATTGGATCTGATAATAATAAAATCTTATGTATGCATTTTTAATATTATTATATTAATGAAAATGAATCAAACTAAATTTAAAATTTGTCATAAAAATTATTATAAATAAAAAATGTATACATTTAAATATATGTATGTATACATGTATAAATATATGTATGAATTTATTAATACAAATAAATTTTTATAATTCAAAAAAAAAAAAAAATTTAAAAATATTTCAATTAATAACAAGAATTTGAAAAGGAAAGAAGTCTCATTAATTAACTTGGGATAACCTTAAAATGATATGTTATAAATTATGAAACAATCAGTATACGATACGATGCTACTATTGTTTTTTTTTTTTTTTTTTTTTTAAAGTGACAAATTATTAATTAATAAAGAATTATTAATTCTATATAAATTTAAATATATATATTTATTAAAAAAAAATTGATATTATTAAATCTAATATATATTAATTAAAAAAAAAAAAAAAAAAAATGTGGATTTTATTGTTTTGAAAAAGGTCCAATAAAATTTAAAGAAATCTATATACATATAAAATATACTGTTAAATATTAATTAAAAGAGAAATTAAATCTATAATTATATTTAGAGGAGAGAAAATAAATGGTTAAGAGTTAAAAAAAGTCAAAAATCAAACAAAAAAAAAATATTAAAATGACAGGAATATTATAAAACAAATTTTCTATTCAATATTTAATATTTTTATACTTTTTATAAACTTTTATACCATAAAATTAAAATGTATATTAAAAAAAAAAAATATTAAATAGTTTTATTAATAACTTTTATAGTATAAAACAAAAGTTTTCTATTAAAGCGTATATTAAAAAATAATATCAAATACCTTTTATATCTATATTTATGATTTTATGATTTTATGATTTTATGAATACTATAAAATTAATAAACATTTGAAGTTTTTTAAAAAAAAAAAAAATTTTTTTTTTTCTTTTTTTCCTAAACCTTTTCATAGTTTTATGTTTTAGTGTGATTTCATATTTAACATTTGATCTAATCTTAATATCAGCTTCAATCATAAATTTATGTTTAATTTTTCATTTTAACATAAATATTAATATATTTATGTTTTTATGTAAAATTAATTTTTATATTTATTAAGGTTTATATATACATTGTATATTGTATATATTGTATATATATTGTATATTGTATATTGTATATCATTCGTCTTAAATTACATACCATCAATAGCATTGGCTAACTTTGACAAGTTTTTAATTTTTTAATTGGTTTTCTCTATTTGAAAAATGTCAAATATTCTTTGTTCTATTTGTTCGGATTTTTTGAAATTTCAAATATTATACTTTATAAATTCTCTTTTTTTTTTTTTTTCATCTTACGAAATTTCTAATTTTTATTTTTATTATAATAAATTTCCTGAATTTTTTTTTTTTTTTTTTATTTTGAAATTTTTAGGTCCTTAAAAGTTAATGTTAAATTTTTATTAGATTTCTATTTTAACATTTCTTGGCGATTTTTATTTTTTTTTCCATAATTAATTTTATTTCCTTTTTTTGTTAATACTTTTATTATTATTCTTTATTTATTTATTTATTTATGATAATAATTTTCTTTATTTCCTTTTTCTATTTCCAAAAAAAATATAAAATCTATCTATTCAATCACATATCTCCAATCTTCTCAGGGCAAGCGTCCATTTTATTTTAACTATTCTTCTTTCAACTTAATTATTTAGGCGATGATTTAACACTATCATTCATCAATTTGATTATTTGTTGTTTCTTAATTGGTTGTTCCTCAATAGCCATTTCTTTGTCAATTTTTGTAGTTATTTGTTTCTTAGTGGATGATTCCTCAATACTAGTTTCCTTTTCCACCTCATTTTTCAGTTATTTTTATTTCTAAAAATATCTTCTTCAGAAGGTACATCTGTAAATTTTAATTTGGTAGATTCTTGAATAATTTTCTCAATTTTAGGCTGAACAACCTCAGTAACTTCTGGATTAAACTTAATCTTTCATAGCGATTTTAACAATTTTTTTTTTTTTTTTTTTTTTTTTTTTTTTTTTTTTTGAAGCAACTATGACTGATTTTTCATCATAGTTTCTAAAAGTAGCTTCTTATACATTTTCTTCTACATTACGTTAAAGTAAAAACTTGAATGATGAACGTGGCAATTTCTTTGTTTCCACTTCATGTTCAATGATTTCTTCTTTTGATTTTTATAAAAACTTCGTCAACTTATCGTTCCATAACTTTTTCTTTAACTGGGTTTTCAAATAATTCTTTATAAGCATTCCCAGTGATATATAGGGTTTTCTTTATTAATTCTAAAAAATGGATACGTAATAGTACCATCAAAATCATTTATAGTTTTCCTATTTATATTCCAAAGACTTCATTCTTTTAGCTTCAATATTGTAAAATTATAAAAAATCTTTCTCGTTAGTGATATTAAACTCAGATTTGAGAAAGTTCGTCTGTTCGTACCATGCATACATCCACATCCGGAGAACTTAATATAAATGATAAATTTTAAAACCAACCGCCATATAAATTTAGATTTGTTTTTTTTTTTAACCTAAATATTAATATATATTTTTTTATTTATATAATTAATATTTTGTATTTATTTTTTCTTTTTTTATATATAATTAATATTTTGTATTTAAGATTTCATATATAATTAATTTTTTGTATTTCATATACAGTTTTTATTTCAATATTTTATTTATATCATTGAGTAATAAAAAAAAAAAAAAATTAATCACAATAAATTAATACCTCCCCCAAAAAATAAATAAATAAATAAATAAATAAATTAAAAAAAATAAAAAAATTAATACAAAAATTAATACATATTAAAATAAATTAAATTTTATAAAAGAAAAAAAATAAATAAAATAATGATAATGAAAATGATAATAATAATAAAATAAAACTAATAATAAAAATAAAACTAATAATAAAATTTTGTTAAATAATTAACAAACTATTTATTTTTTAGTTAATAAAACTTTTAATAATTATTATAAGGCTTAGAATATTTTTTTTTTAAATTTTTTTTAAATTTTTTTTAAATTTTTTATAAATTTTTTTTTAAATTTTTTTTTTAAATTTTTTTTAAATTTTTTTTTTAAATTTTTTTTAAATTTTTTTTAAAGTTGTTTAATATATTATATTAATATTGATATTATATTAACTCATTAAAATGAAATTTATATATCCTAAAATTGTTGTATTGCATATATATTATATATTTTGGGTATTATTATTTATTTATTTATTTATTTATTTTTTAATTTTAATTTATTGAAAAAAGTCTGGAATATGGTGCAGTTAAAAGATCAAATATTGTGCAACATTAAAAATGTTAAATGTTTCACAAAAAATTCTTTTTTAGGATTTATTAAATAAACTTTAAATTAATGAGATTTACTATGGAAAAAAAAAAGTAAAACAAATATAAATATATATAAAAAAAAATTGAATAATATATTTATATTTAATATATTTTGATTTCAATTATCATTATATAATGTAAGGTGTATAATTAACATATTCATAATTTAATAATATTATAATTATATAAACTTTAATTAATAATAAAATATAGTACATTAAATTTATATAAAAATAAATTATCTGTCATATTATGAAATTATAAAATTAATCATAATTAAAATTGATTACATAAAAAATATTATTAAATGAAATAATTTTTTTTTTTAATAAAATTTATTAAAGTTTATTCCTAGTCATGAGAAAAAAAAAAAAAAAAAATTCATTCTTTTATATTGTCTTTCCAGTTATTTTCATAATAGTGGTTAACACACATAAGATTTCTGCATTGACCACCGCGACTACCTTCTGAATTTATATGGTGAAATTAATAAAATTTAGAGAATGTTTTTTCCAAATAGATGAAGTTAGTGTTCGCTCACCATGGTTTAAGTACTCTTGTAGTCCGATTATATAAATGCTAGTGCAGAGAGCACTTGATCTGAAAGAGAAATATTGTAGTTATTTCTACCTCAGTGATGATTCAAAAGATCACTGATAAAGAATCTCGCTTTTAAAGAATCATGCTTAGGGAGAGGCTTCAGTCAACGCCGAAATGGTATGGTAAAGAATTTAATGAAAGACGGATATGTTTAAGGGAGAGACTGTAAGTCCTATGGTCTTCCTCTCCTATCTCATTAATATCAGTCTAAAATAAAAAATAAAATAAAATAAAAAAAAATAAAAAAAAGAATTAATTATATTTTATTGCATATTTTCTTGTTACATTTATTAATATTATTAAATTAATCTTTTTAGGGAATTTGATTCATTAATTCATTATTATTAAAATAATTATATAAATTAATCATTTTTATATATTTTTAATAATTATTCACTTAGTTTTTTTTTTTTTTATTTTAAACTTTAGATTTTTCTGTTATCTGAAAAAAAAAAAAAAAAAAAAAAAAAAAAAAAACAATATTTAATTTAAACCATGAATTTTTACCAAAAAAAAATTATTGGATAAAAAAATTTTCAATTTGCAATTTGGTTTTAATATTAAATAAAATAAAAAAAATAATAATTAAAAAAATTAAAAAATTATGAAAAAAGATATTTATAATAAATAACAAATAAAATAATTAAATAATTAAATAATAGATAATAAATAATAAATAATAAATAATAAGTAATAAATATTTGAAAAATAAATTATAAATAATAAATGAATAAATAATAATAAATAATAAAAATTATTAAATAATAAAATTATTAAATAATTATATAATAAAATTATTAAATAACTAAATAATTAAATAATAGATAATATAATTAATAATTAATAATTAATAAATAATAAATAATAAGTAATAAATAATTGAATAATAAATAATAAATAATTGAATAATAAATAATAAATAATAAATGAACAAATAATAAATAGTAAATAATAAAATTAAAAAATTAAAAAATTATGAAAGATATTTATAATAAATAACAAATAAAATAATTAAATAATAAATAATAAATAATTAAATAATGAATAATAAATAATAAATAATAAATAATAAATAATAAATAATAAATAATAAATAAAATAATTAAATAATTAAATAAATAAATAATAAATAATTGAATAATAAATAATTAAATAATAAATAATAAATAATAAATGAATAAATAATAATACATAATATAAATAATAAATAGAAGATGTAAATATAAATATAAATATTCAATTATAGATTAATATTAAATAATAAATAGTTAATTTAAAAAATATTTATATAAAATTGACTATTTAATACTTTATATATATAATTATTCGTTAAAAAAATTATACTATTTAATATATAATGTAAATAATTTAATATATATTAGACTATTTAATAGATATAATTCAATATATTTTTTTTTATTTAATAGATATATTCAGTATATAAATATATATAAATATTTTTTTTTTATTTTACTATTGTTTTCCACCTCAAAAAAAAAAAAATTATATATTAATAAAATAAATTTTAATTAATCAAAATTGTTTAAAATTTTAATCAATTTTATTTTATATCAATATTTTTTTTTTATATTTTATTTTATTATATTAATAATTAAACCACTTTTCAAAATCATTTTAATATTATTATTTATTTTGATGTTGTATTTTATTTTATTTTATTACTTTTTTTTTTATTTATATCATCAAAGATTATATTATATTATATTATATTATATTATATTATATTATATTATATTATATTATATTATATTATATTATATTATATTATATTATATTATATTATATTATATTATATTATATTATATTATATTATATTATATTATATTATATTATATTACATTATATTATATTATATTATATTATATTATATTATATTATATTATATTATATTATATTATATTATATTATATTATATTATATTATATTATATTATATTATTGATATTTTATCAATTACATTATAATAAATATATCTAGACTACCCGATATTCATTTTTAATTTATATTATATATTATATATAATACTGTCTATTGTTTATATGTTATCAATATAATTTAATATAATTTCTTTTATGTCGTATCTTTTTTTTTTTATTATATTTTAATATATTAAATATGGTTTAGTCAAAAAATCAAGTATTGTGTAATATTAAAAAAGGTTAATTCCTAATAAAAATTTTTTGTATAATATGTATTAAATAAACTTTTAACCAATAGAATACGAGGAAATACAGAAAATTTATATTTAATAGAATTTTAAGTTCATTTATATTGACTTATATATATGTATATATATTTTTATTTAATTTTAAATTATTTCTAATTGATTTATATTATTATATAATATATATTACACTTTTTTTATATATTTTTTTTATTTATTATTATTATTATTTTTTTTTTTTTTTAGTTAAATTAAATCAGGCACAAACTATTTACAATATTTTTTTTTTAAAAAATTTATTATTTTTTAAGGTTTCAAATTATATTTCTATATTGTATATATTACTATTCAAATACAAATTCCATAGAAGGGTAGGACATAGATTGAAACTATAAAAGGAGAATAAATTACCTTCCATTTTTTACCTTCAAAAAAAAAATATTAAAAAAAATTAAATTAAGAAATAATTATATATATATAAAAAATTAAATATATATATTTTAATAATAAAAAAAAAAAACCTTAAAATATTTAAATTATAAGCAAAAATAAATAAAAATGGGTATTCGTTTTCCAGAAATTAACAAATGTTACTGCTGTTGCTGTATGAACTTTGATGTTGCCATCAAAGTTTGTACCATTATAATGGCTGTAAGTGTTAGAAATTTTACATAAATTTTCGAGTATTTTTTATAAGCCATAGTTAGAAAAAGTTTCATAATTTTGAAAAAAAATTTTTTAAAGAAAATAAATGAAAATAATTGATATATATTAATAATAAAATTATATAATTTATAGATATTATATGGTTTATCTACAATTTATTCTATCAGTAATATTTTCACATTATTTTATTCTATTGTTATCTTAGTCTCATTAATCTTCTTAGCTATTGGTTTATTTAATGTATGAATATAGTAGTATTCTTTAATAATAAATAACATATTTAATATTAAATACAATAATTAATAAATAATATTATTAAAATTATGAAAAAAAATTTTTTTTTGAAAATAGGGAAAATTATCCTACATGAAACAATTTATCTATGTATTCTTAGTTAACCTTATTCTTGAAGGAATAAGTATTATTCTTCTTGTTGTTGTCTTTTTCTTCTTCAAAGACGCTTTTTCAAAAATACTTAACCAAGAAGCCGCTACTCAAAGTTATAATAATGCGGAATTCAATATGCAATACCAAAAAAATACTGAAGCCATTAATACTGTAGTCAATACAATGTTAGTATTTTCTGTAGTCACCTCTGTCATATTTTATGGTTTAAGCGTAAGTCTTTTTGAATATATTTATTTTATTAGAGATATATTACTGAGTATTTAATTTTTTTTCCCATGGAAAATGGTTTATAATAATTTTTTTTTAACTTTTTTAAATAAAAAAAAATAGATTTACTATTATATCTGTACTGGTTCTTACATCCAAACTTTTGAAAAAGAATTAGAAAAGAGTGATGAAGCCAGAAAATTAGAAAATAATCAATACTAAATGAAATAATATCATAAAAAGAATTTTAGAAAATCAAAAAATAATCAAAAAAAAAAAAAAAAAAAAAAAAAAACTATAAAAATTAATTTAAAAATTAAATTAATTAAATATAAAATAAAAAAATAAATTAGATAAAGAATTTAGAGTTTTTTTTTAAATGTTTTTTTTAAATAAAACATAAAAAAATAAAAATTTTACAAAAAAAAAAAAAAAATAAAATAAAATAAAATTAAAAGAATAAAAAATAATTAATTATAGGGAAATATAAATATATGAATATCTTTAATAATATGTAATTTTGAATTAGATTAGATTGATAATAATTATCAAAATGAAATTATTGTCAATCAATAGGAGTAAGAGGCCATTTCATCCTCGAAATTCTTCGTAGTTTTTTAATATTAATGTAAACATTTTCATGTGTTTTATTTTCATGTATTTTTTTTTTTTTTTCTTTAATAAACAAATATAAATAAATATTAATTTAAAAATATAAAGATAGAAAATAATTGTTTAAATGTAATAAAAAATTAAAAGTATTTTTTAATAAATTTAATAATAAAAGAAATGACCTACTTAAATTCTTCTTTTGTTGTGGGAAAGGTGATCAAAATTTTAATCCATTCAACATTTGTTAAATTTTACCTTTTCTTTATGTCGATGTATATCTTTAGATATCATTGAATGACCTTTCTCATTTTATTTGCAAATAAAGTAAGGAATCTTTCCTTACTTCCTTCTTATTCTAATATTTTATGAATATGAAAAATTAGAAAATTCCTTCTTTTCATTTACTCGTTTCTTTTCAAATAAACTTATTTCCTATTGTATACAAGAAAAAAAAAAAAAAAAAAGTTCTTCAATCCTTTGTTATTAGTAAAGTTATTTATTGTTCTCCTCTACTTGATTCAAACAAATCTAGAACGGCTAGAATTCAAACATTAATTAATACTGGTCTATTTTGGTGTATCGGCTCCTTCTCTAAAAATTATAAAACAAATACAGAGAACAAAGACTATCTTTAGCCATAATTCTACTATGAGTTACTGATGCTTTATATCTCGAGATCTAAGACATCCCTTAAGTAAAGTCATTTTTCAAAATGGAGTAAATTTTAAGTGTATTATAAAGGAAATCTTATTAAATCTATTCCCCCCCCCAAAAAAAAAAAAAATACCTTATTATTCCTTTGGACTAAAGAATCTAGAACATTTTACAAAAAAAATCAAAAAAAAAAAAAAAAAAAAAAAAAAAAAAAAAAAAAAAAAAAAAAAAAAAAAATTGTGGGCTTAGCGGAATTCTAAACTAACACAATACCTATCCTAAGTAGTTCATTTTGAACTATTATTTGATAGGTATTTCAAAAAATACCAGACAAATTTAACCAAGAGCGTTGACGTTGACGTCGTATGTACTGTATTGATAAGGCATAATGATAATATAGGATTATCTCATCTATTTTCTACCGAAAGGGTGAATCTCGCCTTAGTCGTTCAATAAATGATGAATCCCCGGAGGAGAGAGTTTTATTGGACACCACACTCTCTATTTTAACGATGTTACTTTTAAATTTTATTAATTTTTTTTCTTTTTTTATATATATATATATATTAGGAAGGGAAAAATTCCTGTATAGTACAACTTGACGAAAAAAATTACATCATAAAAATACATAGTATTTTTTTTTTTTTTTTTTTTTTTTTTTTTTTTTTTAAATTTTTATTTTTATTTTTAATTTCAAATATACTTTTTTACCTACATACATTTTTTTATTTTATAATAAAAATTAATAAATTTAAATTTATGGAAGTGTATTCTTTTCTTTTCCCTGTCTATAAAAAAAAATATATATATATTATATATCTAATTTTATATTTTTATAAATCTTCATTTCTGCATTTCTGTATTTTTTATATATTTATATATTTATATTTCTATATTTCATATTTCTATATTTCTATATTTTATATTTCTATATTTCTATATTTTATATTTCTATATTTCATATTTTATATTTTATATTTCTATATTTCATATTTCTATATTTTATATTTTATATTTTATATTTTATATTTTATATTCTATATCTTATATTTTATATTTCTCTATTATATATTCTATATTCTATATTTTTTTTATTATTTAATAAGGTTTCAAACACTTAAATATATATATAAATATTTATTATAAAAATATTATATTGCTAATTGATATTGATTTCTTGGATTAGCTAAATAAAAAGGAGAAAATTAATAAATTAAAACATTAAAAAAAAAAAAAAATTAAGTAAATAAAAAAAGAGAAAATGAAAAATAAAAATTTTTTCTTCCTTCATAGATTTATTTATTACATCTTTGTTGGTAAGTTCTTATATTGAAATCATTGAAGAGGACTTTATCAAAACCGATGAAACTAGAAACTTAGAAAAGTTAATGATTCATTATTAACTTATTTGACTAAAAGTCTTGTTTTTTTTTTTTTTTTTTAACTATAGTAATAAAAATACACATACGCATTCCTAATGATAATTATTACTAAAGATATTTAACATAAAATGAACGTAAAGTTTAAAAAAAAATAAAAAATAAAATAAAATATATATAAATAAAATAAAATAAAAAAAAATAATTTTAATTTTTTTTTCTTCTTTAGAATTATTAAATCCTTGTATAGATAAAAATCATTTCATTAAATATAAAGTTAAAAAATTAAACCAAATAATATATATATTTATTTATTATTTTACTTTTTTTCTTCCCACAAAAACCAAAAAAAAGAAATATAAAAATTTATTTATTCATTCATTTATTTTTATTTTTTTGTTGGTGGAAGTGGTTGAGTTAAAAAAAAAAATTATATTAAAAATTTGTGTAACCATAAAATGAAATTTTATTAAAGTGATTTAAATAAATTAATTAAAATTTAATTTAATCCTTTTTTTTTTTTTTTTTTTTTTTTTTTTTTTTTGATTTATTTTGTTTTAAGATTTATATATATATTAATAAATATAAAAATATGTAAATATATAAATATATATATAAATATAATAAATGGAAAATAAAAAATATAATAATAATAATAATAATAATTATTTTTACCATTTATATAAATGAATACATTTAAATTATTTTTTAAAGTTTAAATAGAAAGTAATAAAAAATTATTATAAATATATTATATTATATATGTATATTTATATTAGGATAAAATGCAAACTACAAAAAAAAAAAAAAGTTTCTGTTCTCCTTTTTTTTTTTTTTTGGAAAAATATTAAATATTTATATATTTACATATTTTTATAATATTATATATGAATTATAATATTAAAAAATAAAAATAAAAATAAAAATAAAAATAAAAATAAAAATAAAAATAAAAATAAAAATAAAAATAAAAAATAAAAATAAAAATAATATAGAAATTAAATAAAAATAAAAATAAAAATAAAAATAATATAGAAATTAAATAATAATAAAAATAAAAATAAATTAAGATTAATTAATAAATTTAATAAAATAAATTAATAAAATAAATAAAAAAAAAATAAATAAAATGGCTGCTGAAAAAAAAGAATTTAAAAGACATTTTCCAGTGATAAGCAAATGTTACTGTTGTTGCTGTATGGATATGGAGACCGCCCTTAAGCTTTGTTCCATAATTTTATCAGTAAGACATAACTTTTTTTATTTTTTTTTTTTAATATTTAAAAAAAATAAAAAAATAAATAATAAATAATAAATTTTAAATAGGATACTATTATATATCTACTTAAAAAAAAATTAAAAGATTTTAATAATATTAGTAATAATAATAATAATTAAAATAAAATTTAAAAGTAAAAGTATTTAAATTATTTATTCATATTTTTTAATTATATTAATATATATTTTATTTAATTGTATTAAATTGTATTATATTATTATTATAATTATTTAGATTTTTAGTGCTATAGGACTTATTTATTCTAATCGATATGAAAATAGGTCGTTATTTTTAAGAAGTTTGGCTGAATTCTTTTCTTTAATTTTCTTAACTATTGGGTTATTTAACGTATATATAATATTGAAAAAAAAAAAAATAAAATAAAATAAAATATATAAATATATATATAGTTAATAACGATAATAATAATCTTTAAATATAGAATAGTTTATTAAGTTTTAATTAATAAATTAGTATTAATAGATAAATTTGTAGATATATATATATAAATTAATCATTAATTATTAATTTTTATAGTATTAATTATTACTAATTATTTATTAATTTATTATTATTCATTAATAATTATTTTTTAATTAAAAAAAAAATAGAAAAATGTTTCCTTCATGAGACCATTTCTATTTGTTTGCGTAATTGAAGTTGTTATACTCATTGGCTTTTATTTAATACTGGTCTTCGAATTTTTTATTACCAGAGAATCAATTATTGATGATATATTAGTAGAAACAAAAGAAGATCCAGATTTAATTTACTATTACGATAATGAAGAGGCTATTGCTTCAGTGGTCAATATTGTTTTCATACTCATTTCACTCTTAGTAATTATTTTTAGTGCCATATATGTAATAATTATATATTATATATTATATATCTATAATAAATTTATAAATACATATATATTATATTTTTTGAAATATATTTATTATATATTTCTTTAATAAATTTAAGTAAAATAATAATAATTATAATAACAATAATAATAATAACAAAATTCTATTTTATATATATATATATATTTTATACTTATTAATATAAATATATCATATATTTTTATTTATAATAATAATAATAATAATGATCATATTTTTTTATTTTTTTTTTTTAAATAGATTTACTTCTTCCTTTGTGTTGGTTCATATATGGAAACTATTAAAGAAGAACAATATAGAATTGACGAAGCTAGAAAATTAGAAAGTGATGAAGCCAGTTTAAATAATTTAAATAATACCAATACCAATCAAGCTTAATAATCCATTTTATAATTTTTATTGATTTGTTTTTATTATTATCTTTATTACTATTATTTTTTAATTATACAATATTTAAAATTAAAATAGAATCAAAAATAAAAAAATAAAATAAAAATAATAATAATAATAGTAGTAATAGTAATAAGATACGATTTACTATAAAAATAATTTTTTTTTATAGAATTGTAAAATAGAATTAAATATAGAATTAAATATAGAATTAAATATAGAATTTTGGGGAAAAAAATTAACAAAATAACACGAAAGGCATAAAAATTAATAATAATAATAATAATAATATTGAATTAATCTAAACTGTATTATATAATTATAATTATGTAATACTTTACATATAAATATTTAAAAAAAAAAAATACACATACGCATTCATAATGATAATTATTACTAAAGATATTTAACATAAAATGAACATAAAGATTAAAAAAAATAAAAAATAAAATAAAAAATATATAAATAAAATAAAATAAAATAAAATAATTTTAATTTTTTTTTTTCTTCTTAAAAATTATTAAATCCTTGTGTAGATAAAAAATCATTTCATTAAATATAAAGTTTAAAAGTTAAACTGAATAATATATATAATACTATGTTAGATTTTTCAAATTAAAATTCCTCTCATCAAAATTACAAAATAAATTTTTGGTACGAAATATTATATTATAAAATTTTATTTGCTATTAATTAAATTAAATTAATCCTTTTATAATAAAAAGAGGCCTTTATAATAAAAGGAAATTAATAAAAAAAAAAAAAAAAAATACATTAATACTAATATTAGTAATAATTAAAAAAAAAATTATTAATGAATTATTTTATATAAAAAAAAAAAAAAAAAAAAAAAAAAAACAGGATTTTTAAATAGGATTAAGAAGGTAGGATTTTTTAATAAAAAAAAATTTAATAAAAAAAAGAAAAAAGGATATTTTGAAAGAAAAGTTTTATAATTTGTAAATATAACAAAGGGAAGTTATATTTATTAAATAAAAAAAAAAAAAAAAAAAGTGTATTTTTAATAAATAAAAAATAAGCAAAAGAAAAATATTACTATGTGTTATTAAATTTATTATTTTAAATAATAAATTTTCATATTAAATTTTATATTAAATAAAGTTTTCATTAAAATTCTTTTGTACCTTGTTGAGTTGTTATAGTTGGGCTTATTTTAAAATACTATATATATATATATATATATATATATATATATTTATTTATTATTTTACTTTTTTTCTACCCATAAAAACCAGAAAAAAAGAAATATAAAATTTTATTTATTCATTCATTTATTTTTATTTAAATGAATAAATAAATAATTTTTAATGGTGGTGGAAGTGGTTGAGGTAAAAAAAAAAAAAAAATATATATATATATATATATATTAAAAATTTGTGTAACCATAAAATGAAATTTTGTTAAACTTATTTAAATAAATTAATTAAAATTTAATTTAATCCTTTTTTTTTTTTTTTTTTTTTTTTTTGATTTATTTTGTTTTAAGATTTATATATATATTAATAAATATATAAATATATAAATATATAAATATATATATAAATATAATAAATGGAAAATAAAATATAATAATAATAATAATAATTATTTTTACCATTTTTACCATTTATATAAATGAATACATTTAAATTATTTTTTAAAGTTTAAATAGAAAGTAATAAAAAATTATTATAAATATATTATATTATATATGTATATTTATATTAGGATAAAATGCAAACTACAAAAAAAAAAAAAAAAAAAAGTTTCTGTTCTCCTTTTTTTTTTTTTTTTGGAAAAATATTAAATATTTATATATTTACATATTTTTATAATATTATATATGAATTATAATATTAAAAAATAAAAATAATATAGAAATTAAATAATAATAAAAATAAATTAAGATTAAATAATAAATTTAATAAAATAAATAAATAAAAATAAATAAAATGGCTGCTGAAAAAAAAGAATTTAAAAGACATTTTCCAGTGATAAACAAATGTTATTGTTGTTGCTGTATGGATATGGAGACCGCCCTTAAGCTTTGTTCCATAATTTTATCAGTAAGGCAAAACTTTTTTTATTTTTTTTTTCCAATGTTTAAAAAAAAAAAAAAAATAAAAAAGAATAAATAAAAAATAATAAATAATAATAGTAAATTTTAAATAGAATACTATTATGTATCTACTTAAAAGATTTAAAAGATTATAATAATATTAGTAATAATAATAATAATTAAAATAAAATAGAAAATTTAAAAATAAAAGTATTTAAATTATTTATTCTTTTTTTTTTTTTTTTAATTATATAAATATATATTTCATTTTATTGTATTATATTATTATTTATAATTATTTAGGTTTTTAGTGCTATAGGACTTATTTCTACTAATCGATTTACAAATAAATCGATGTTTTTAAGAAGTTTGGCTGAATTCGTTTCTTTAATTTTATTAACTATTGGTTTATTTAACGTATATATAATACTGAAAAAAAAAAATAAAAATAAATAAATAAAATATACATATATCTATATAGTTAATAACGATAATAATAATCTTTAAATATAGAATAGTTTTTTAAGTTTTAATAGATAAATTAGTATTAATAGATAAATTTGTATTAATAGATAAATTTGTAGAAAGAGAGAGAGAGAGAGATAAATTAATCATTAATTATTAATTTTTATAATATTAATTATTACTAATTTTTTAATTTATTATTATTCATTAATAATTATTTTTTAATTAAAAAAAAAAAAAAAAAAAAATAGAAAAATGTTTCCTTCATGAGACCATTTCTTTTTATTTCTATAATTGAAGTTGTTATACTCATTGGCTTTTATATAATAATGATCTTCGGCTTTTTTATATACAGACAATCATTGATTGATGATTTATTAGCCCAAGCAGAAGAAGATCCAAATTTACTTTATTATTACGATAATGAAGAGGCTGTTTCTACAATGATCAATATTGCTTTCATACTCCTTACACTCTTAATTTTTTCTTTATGTGCCATATATGTAAGAATTATATATTATATATTATATATTATATATCTATAATAATTTTTATATATTATATTTTTTTGAAATATGTTCATTATATATTTCTTTAGTAAATTGAAGTAAAAAAAAAAAAAAAAAAAAAAAAAAAAAAAAAAAAAAAAAAAAAAAAAATAAAATAAAACTAATAATAATAATAATAACAAAATTCTATTATATATATATATATATATATAAATATATCATATATTTTTGTTTTTAATAATAATAATAATAATGATCATATTTTTTTTTTTTTTAAATAGATTTACTTATTCCTTTGTATTGGTTCATATATGGAAACTATTAAAGAAGAACAATATAGAATTGACGAAGCTAGAAAATTAGAAAGTGATGAAGCCAGTTTAAATAATTTAAATAATACCAATACCAATCAAGCTTAATAATCCATTTTATAATTTTTATTGATTTATTTTTATTATTATCTTTATTACTATTATTTTTTAATTATACAATATATAAAATTAAAATAGAATCAAAAATAAAAAAGTAATAATAATAGTAATAATAATAATAGTAATAATAATAAGATACGATTTACTATAAAAATAATTTTTTTTTATAGAATTGTAAAATAGAATTAAATATGGAACTTGGGGGAAAAAATAACAAAATAACACGAATTGCATAAAAGTTAATAATTTTTATTATTAATATAACCTATATTTTATAATTATAATTATGTAATACTTTACATATAAATATTTAAAAAAAAAAAAAAAGAAAAAAGAAACAATAATAATAATAATAAATAAATAAAATAGAATAAAATAGAATAGAATCAAATTTTAATAAAAAAAAAAATTAAATTAAACATAATAATAAGTAAAATAAAATAAAATTTCAATAGAAAAAAAAAATAAAATAAAAATAAAAATAAAAATAAAAAAATTAAAAAAAAAAAATTTAAAAATTGAATTTAAAAGTAGGCATTATAATGAAATTAATAGGGTGTCGTCATTAAAAGGGAATGATTGAATTAATATCCTTTTTTTTTTTTTTTTTTTTTTTTTTTTTAATTTTTTTTGGGAGAGTAGAAAGGATTAAAATTCATATTATGATACCATAATACCATAAAAATTACCTAATAAAAGCTTTCACTATCATTTCATTGTTAAAGTGACGTTAACTTTATTTTTATTTTTTATTTTTTTATTTTTTATTTGCTATTTTCTAAATATATTATAAATTTATTTAGATGAAAAAAAAAAAATATATATATATATATATATATATATTTCAAATAATTTCATTTCATATTGTATATAGTTTTAAATTTTATCGTTTTAAATTTTTTATTGTTTACCTTTTTTTTTTTTTACTTTTTTTTTTTTTTTATTCTTAATAAATATTTTAAATAATACTATTTAATTATTAAATAATATACATAACTAATATAAAACTATTAATAGTTTAATTTATTTATTTATTTATTTATTTATTTATTTATTTATTTATTTATTTATTTATTTATTTATTTATTTATTTATTTATTTATTTATTTTAATTAGTTGAACCGAAAGTAGGTTTTTATGATCTTTTTTAGACTATTCTGTTGAAATATCAAATAAAAAAAAAAATTTTTTTTTTTTAATAGAATTAATATATACCATATTTATTATATTTTTATTTAATAATTAATTTATTTATTAAATATATATTAATATATATATATATACTTTTTTTTTGTTTTTGTTTTTTGTTTTTTGTTTTGGGGAGATTTTTCATTCTTCTAGGGTGTTATTTTTTTTTTTTTTTTTATAAATGAAAGGTACTGTTCGCTCTACATCTACATAGGTATATAGGTATACTTCTTTACTATGTAAAAAGAAAACACTAACTTTTTTTTTTTCTTTTGAAGTTATTTTGTTCAAATTTAGACAAATAATTTTTTTTTTTTATTTTATTTTGTTGTAAATAAATATATGTAATTAAATTAATTAATAAATAAATAAATAAAATTAAAGATTGTATTAAAAACATTAAAAAAATTTTGAAACAATTTAATTTGTGGATTTTCATTATGTTTTAAATAACAATTAACAATTTTCTTTTGTTATTCGTATTATTATTATTATTATTATTAATTTTTACTATTTAATTTTTTTTTTCCCTCTTTCTCTTCTCTTTAGTATTAATAAATATTTAAGTAGGATAAACAATCTTTGTATTATTTTGTTGTTGTTGTTAATAAACTTTTTTATAATATATTTTATATTTTATATTTTATATTTCATTTCAATGGGATACTACGTATGTAGAAACCTACCATGATATTATTTAAATAAGACAACTCTAAATTCAATCCAATGTGTTTTTTTTTTTTTTTTTTTTACATATTCAATTTAAAAAAAAAAAAAAAATAATAATAAATAAATAAATAAATAAATAAATAAATAAAAACAATGATATAAGACCTCAGTTTCACTACTTTCTATCGTCTTCCAATATTCCAATAAAAAAAAATTTTTTTTTCTTTCTCTCTCTCTCTCTCTCTCTCTTTTCTCAGTACTAGAAGCCGCTTAAGTCAATATAGGAATTTTTTTCTTTCCTTTTTTTTTTTCTTATTAGAACAAATGAAATCAATAAACCAATATTATTTTTTAATTTTTTTTTTATTTTTTTATTTTTTTTTATTCTCTATTATGATTCATTATTATTTTAATTATATATAAATATAAAATATATATATATATATATATTTAAAAAATCAATAGTAACACTTTTAATAAATTCAAATTTTTTCTTAATATTAAAAATATTTTAAAATATATATATAAAAATACTTTTTAATTGTAATATATATATGTATTTATATTTATAATATTTATTAATTATAAAAAAAAAAAATAATAATAATATAAATTACACAATTAAAAAAAAAAATAATATCATAAAGCAGAAAAATAAAAACACTTTTAAAATAATTCAATTTTACTCTTAATATTTTTATATTTCATAATAAATTTTTATTTTTATTTTTATTTTTTTTTTTAACTTTTTACGTTTTATCATAAATAAGTAATTTTTAATTAATATAATTATAATTGTATATATATCTAAAAAAAAAAAAATTAAAAGTTTGAAAATTATTATCACTTTTGCTTTATATATTTTTACTTCTACAAAATCTTTTTTTTTTTTCTTTTATAAAAGTAAATATATACAAAGCAATATAGATAATAAAAAGTTTACTTTTTTTTTTTTTTTATAAATGAATATTTACATGAAACAAAAAAAAACTTCTTTAAAATAATATAAAAAAGTTTTTTTTTTTTTTTTTTTTTTTTTTTTATAAATGAATATTTATATGAAATAAAAAAACTTTTTTAAATAATATAAAAAATAAGATAATATATATTTAATTTTAAAACAATATAATATATATTATTTTATTTTCGCTGCTTTCACTTCCGAATTAGCCAGTTCTATTTTGATTTGAAGAATTAATTTGATTGTATATTTGGCTAATATTATATATTTGTGAATTTATATGTTTTTGTATATTATCCATTAGCATTTCAATTTCTTCTAATTCTCTCCTTTCCATTAATATATCGTTCCTTAAATTATGAAGAAGATCATTTTCTCTTTGCATTCTAATAGGGTTACGTTGAACATCTTGTTCAAGAAAGTTGATTACATTGTTAGGAAAATTATTATTCACTTGTAAATTCAGTTCTTGCTGAACAGGACGATCTTCAGGTTGTTGTTCGACTTGTCCATTTAAAACAGGTTGATTGTCTTGTCTATTTAAAACATGTTGTTGATTGACATTTTCTAGTTGTAAACGTAATAGCGTTTCACGATCCATTAGAAATGGAAAAACATTTAAATTATTATTTCTATTTTCCATTAAGCTTTAAAAATTTTTTAATTTTAATCAATAATATAAATATATTTTTTTTTTATTTTATTTTAAAAAGAACTTTAAATATCTTTTTAAATATGTTTATTTTTAAGGAAATTTTTTCTTTTTTATTTTTTAATTATATTTTATAATTTTATTTCTTTTAATATAAAAAATATATATATATTTTTTTTAAACTGTATTATATTTTTAATTAAAAACAATTAATAGAAAAAAAAAATTTTTTTTTTTCTTTAAAATTATATAAAAAAATTTTTTTTTTCTTCAAATTTAAATTATAAAATACTTTTTATATACTTACTAATTTATATTTTAAATAAGTAATAAAGAAAATAAAAAAAAAATTGAAGAAAAAAGTCTTTATAAGTTTTTTTTTTTTTTTTTTTATACTTTTTTTTTTTTTTTTTCAGGATTAAAATGTTAATCAATAATTTTTATATATTATTATTTAATATGATTCAAATAATAGTATATCTATTAAATTAAATTAATATTATCAATAATTTTTATATATGATTCAAATAATAGTATATCTATTAAATTAAATTAAATTAAATTAACCCTTTTCAATTGATTTTAATTTATTGTAGATGAAGTGGATTGATTTAATTTTAAATTTATCCTATAGGATGAAAGATCATTTGATTTAAGTGATAATAATTTCTTTATTGCATCATTAATTAATTCATATTTTGTAATCATTTAAATAACAAATAAATTTAAAACTTATTGAAGTTTAAATATTTAATACAATTGATTTAATTCTAAATATATTATTTATTTATTTATTATTAATTAATAATAAATATTTATTAATAAATACTCTTTTTATTATTTATTAATAAATACTCTTTTTATTATTTATTAATAAATACTCTTTTTATTATTTATTAATAAATACTCTTTTTATTATTTATTAATAAATACTCTTTTTATTTATTATTTTTGTTAAGTATTAGCTACATTATAATTATAATTATACATTATACATTGTAATATTAATACGCCACTTACGTCATATTATGAATACATTAGTTATCAGATAGTTATTAAATATTTATAAATCTTATTTATTATATTTTGTTAAACTGTAATATTCTTTATAATGTAATATTCATATAATTAAATATAAATAAATAAAAGCCATATTAACTATAAATAATTATAATTGAGATTGTGAGATTTCAGTTACATTCTTAACAATTTTATTATTTATTTATTATTCCATTATTCCATTATTTATTTATTTATTATTTATTAATAAATACTCCTTTTATTATTATATATTTATTTATTCTAAATTAAATACTCTGATATTTGTACATTGTGGCTTATGTATTTTTATATTATAATTTGTTTCAATACATTTGAAGCTTATTTTTCATATATTTCTAACATATTGTAATTTTCATTTTTATTTTTTAACAAATTTTTATATTTTTATATTTTAGTATTTTATTTAAAAAATTTAGGGATCGTGCATTTCGCAATGTGGCTAATAAATTTTTTGTAAATAAAGCCATACATTTTTAAGATATTCTATACAATCATAAATAAATATATAAATAATTATTATTGAAAAAGAATAATATTTTTTACAATATTAATAAATTATATATATAAAAAAGAATATTTATTATTTATTTAATTACTATTTATTTAATTAATATTTATTTAATTATTATTTATTTAATTATTATAATACACATATAAAATACGCCATATTGCGAAATGCACTACATTCTTAAAATTTTAATATTTTAATAAATCGTAAATATTAATTAATAAATTGATTGATTAAATAATTATAACATTCAATTTCATTTTATTTTTTTTTTTAATGTAATTGACTCCATTTATTTTAATTATTTTTTTTTTTTTTTTAAGTTTTTATTTTTTAACAATAAATATAAAAAAAAAAAAAAAATAAAATAAAAATAAAAAAATAAAAAAAAAAATAAAAAAAAAAGATCAATATAATTAAATATAACAATAAAAAAAAAAAAAAAAAAGATAAAAAAATTCAATAATTAAAAATTAAAAATTTATAGAAAATAAAATTTTTCTATAGTCGTCATTTTATTTTATATATTAATCTAAAAAAAAAATTTTTTTTTTATCTATATTATTTAATATATTTAAATTATTTAATTTATTTATTTGTCAAATGCTCTCTTTAAAATGACGGTCGTCCAAAATATCATCAATCCAACTAAAATTAATATATAATAAGCTAATACAACTATAAAATGATATATAATAAAATAATAAAATAATAGAATATAAAAAAAATGATATAACATAATATATAATATATCATAATACAGATTAATAATTAAAAAAAAAAAGTTTTTCTCTTATTACCTTTTTTTTTTATTTCATTATTGCATTATTATTTATTTATCTATTATTTTATTACTGCATTATTATCTATTATTTCATTATTTTATTTTTTAATTATTTATTATGTTAAATTCATTAATTATTAATTATTAATTATTAATTATTAATTATTTTATTTTTATTATTTAATATTATTTTTATTTTATTTTTTTTTTTATTTTTTTTTTTAAAAAAAAAAATAATTTAAAAAGATTTTTATTAATTTATTAATTTAAATCATAATGAGAGAACCAAAAAAATACAAAAAAAAAAAGTTTCTGATCTTTTTTTTTTTTTTTTTTTTGGTAACTTAAATATAATTTGCTTAAAAAATTTTTTTTTTTTATATATTTTATTTTTTATATAATAATTCATTGAATTTTCATTATTTCAATTTTATTTTATTTCAATTTTATTTCAATTTTACTTTATATTATAAAAAAAAAAATATATATATATATTTTATTTTTATTTAAATGAATTAAAAAATAAAATAAAATCTCTTTTTCTTCTAAATTATCAATTTCCTAGAAAGGACAAATCAAATCATATCAAATCTAAAATTTAAAAATTTAAAAAAAATTTAAAAATTATATAATTAAATAATTAAAAAAATTATGAACAATTAAAAATTAATGAAAATTATTATTAAATAAAATTTATTATATCTTTATTTTATTTCATTATTAAATTTAAGAAAGTTTAAAATATAAAAAATCAAATTACGATTATTATAATTATTATTATTATGATGATGATGATGATGATTACTATTAATTATTATTATTATTACTATTATTATGATTATTACTATTAATTATTATGATTATTAATTATTATTATTATTATTATTATGATTATTACTATTAATTATTATGATTATTATTACTAATTATTATTATTATTATTATTACTTAAAAACTATTAATTATAATAATTATACCAATTTTTTTTTTTTTTTAATAAATAATTATTTTGTGGATTATATGTGCTTTAATTTTAATTTTATTTAAGATAATGTTAATATACAATAGCAATACTATGAAAAATCTTAAAAATATAGAATTATTAAAAAGAGTATAAAAAGAATGATTATTGAACTTTTTCTTTTTTTTTTGAAAAAAAAAAAAAAAGTATAAAATAAAATATAAAATAAAAAAAAATAAAATAAAATATAAAATAAAATATATATAACATGAAATAAATAATATAGATCATAAAAATAATAAAAATATAAAGCCGTCAAAAAAAAAAAAAAAAAAAAAAATTATAATAATAATAAAAAGTAAAATATATAAAAAATATATATATTTTAAAAATATTAATATTACATATATATACATATATATATAATGGATTCAGAAATATCGAATGATCAAGAAGTAATTTCAACGACGTCTGAGACTAAAAAAGTGGTGAAAAGAAAACATGGAAGGATAGAGAGTAAAAGAAATTTTCCAAAAATGAAGCAATGTTGGCTTTGTTGTTGCTTTTCTTTTGATTTTTCTATTAAATTATCTACCGTTTTAATAATAGTAACTATTTTCTATTTCTATTTATTTATTTATTTATTTATTTATTTATCTGTCGATCTATCTTTCTATCTATATATTTAATTTTTAATAATTTTATATCTAATCAATTATTTTCTGTTATTTTTTTTTTTTTTTACTTTTTTTTTTCATTTAAAAAAAAAAAAAAAAAAAAACAATACGATAAAATAATAATAATAATAATAATAATAATAATAATATTATTATTATTATTATTATTATTATTATTATATAAAGATGTGGTTCCTAATCTATAAAACATACTCTTTCGTAAAAAAAAAATTCGATATTGATATCATAATTTATATTTTTGTCATTATTTCTGCTTTAATATTTTTATATGGTGTTCATAAAGTATGTACCATATAATACTTAATTATTATATGATAAAGCAAAAAAAAAAAAAAAAAAAAAAAAAAATATATATATATATATATATATAATATATAATTAGAATATAATGAGATAAATTTTAAATTGATACTTTAAATATATTAATGAATGTTCAAGAGTCGATTGATTAACCTTATTTGCTAAATTTTATTATCTATCATATATATATATATATATTTTTTAATAATAATGATAGCGTAACTCATTCTGTATGAATCAATACCTCAATGTATTTCTCTTATATTTAATCTATTATTTCCTCTACAGTAACATTACCCTCATAAAAATATTTACCATGGACTCATCGCGTGATGATATGAAAGAAACTATAAGGACCTACTTCCCAGAGACAACAGATAATAATAATATCGAACTTTTTATCTGTTTTTTTAAATTTTTCTTCATATTCTTTAAAATAGTTCCTCTAATGATTTATGTAAGTCTCTTATATAATATATATATATATATTCACTATTTTTATTTATTTATTTATTTTATTTTATTTTATTTTTATTTTATTTTATTTTTATTTTTATTTTTATTTTTATTTTTTTTTTTTTTTTTTTTTTTTTTTATTCTTATCATACTAAATTTTATATTTATATTTAAATAATTTTTTCTTTTTTTTCTTTTTTTTTTTTTTTTTTAATTATCTTATTTTATTCTTATTAGATATATTACTTTTTAGCCGTGGGTTCCTATATTGAAACCACTGAAAGTAACATCTCTAAACTTGAATCTATTAAATCTTCTGAAGAATCTATTCAATAATTAATAAATTATATATATAATAATAAAATATTCAATGAAAAAAAAAAAAAAAAAAAAAAAAAAAAAAGTTAAAAATATTTAATATATATATATAATTTAATATTATACCAGTTATTAATTAATTTATGATTTAATATGATTTAATCCTACACCATAAAATATTATATATATATATATAAAATATATATATATTATATAACATAACAAAATTTAAAACCACTAAAAAAAAAAATTTATTAAAAAAAAAAATAATAAACAAAATAGAATTACAATATATAATAAATATGTATAGAAATTAATATAATAATAATTAATTTCAAATATTTAATCATATATTTAATTATATATTTATTTAATAATTAAATATATTATGTAAATAATAAATATTAAATTATAAAAATAATAATAATTGATAACAGTATAATATATTAATTAATATTATAATGTTATACTAAAGTTGTAGTAAAATTCTAACTTTTAAGAAAGAACTATTTTACAACTTTTAATGATAAAAATTATAAAAAGAAACTTTGTTTATTTTTTTTATAAAAATAAACTATTAATTTTACACAAAATTTATTTTATAAATAATTACACAAAAATTATTTATAATTCAAAGAAGTTATATTCTCAATAATATAACTTAAAAATATTAATTATTTATTATTTAATTTATTAATAATACTTCATTATATTTGACTAATTATTTCTTCTCCTTTCATAAAAAGTCCCCTTCTAAACGTTTATTTACATTTTCTTTTTATGAATTATTATTCTTTTTAGATTAATATAGTTCATAACTTAATTTAATATATTTCTTAATAATATAATAGAACAAAGACATAAAATAATATATAATAAGGTTTAAAGATAATATATTATACTAATTTAGAGTAATTAAAATATAATTTTAATATAACTTTAAAGAATATAGAAATATAAATTAATATAACTTTTCTAATACATTAATTTGATACATTTGTATTGATTTTCTTTGTTTACATTTTTTTTATGAAATTTACTTAATATCTTGAAAATTCTTTATCAATAATAATAATAATAATAAAATAAAAATAAAATAGAATATATAAAATATAGATATATCTTGTTTAAAAATATTTTTTTTATAAATATAAGCTTTTTATTATTATTATTATTATTATTATTATTATTATTATTGTGAGCTTGTTTAGGTATATTAAAAGTTTTTTTTTTTTTTTTTTTTTTTAAGAATGAAAAAGATTTTTTTTTTGTGACTTGTTTTGGATAGTTAAAAGTATTTTTTTTTTTTTTCAAAGAATAAAAAAAGTTTTTTATGAGATTGTTTAGATTTATTAAAAGTAATTATATGTATATATATATATATATATATATTTATATGTTATTTATTATATTTTGTCAAAAAATTCATATTTTATTCTATTTTATTGTTATTTTTTTATTTTATTGTTATTTTTTTTTATTGTATTTTATTAATATTTTGTCAAAATTTTTTATATTTTATAATATTTTATTATATTTTATTATTAATGTTTTGTCAAATTTTAAAGTTTTTTTTTTTTTTTTTTTTTTTTTTTTTTTTTTTAATACGTATATATATTCTGTTATATTTTAATATATAAATTTATTCTATATAATTTATTTTATTTTATTTTATTTTGGATAATATAAAAATAAAAAAAAAAATTATTAAATTTTTTAAAAATTTTTTTATTTTTATATATTTTATTCTACAGATAAGTAATTCAATCTATACAAACATTTTCTTATTTACTTTTCTTTTTACAAATTACTGTACTGTTGTATCTGATAGATAATGACATTAGCTAATGAATTCTATGTGTTATTTTAAGCTTTTTATACAATATAAACTTTGTATTAGTATACATTTATATATATATATATTATACATTTTATACAATGATCTACATTATATTTTATAATTCATAAATGGTTAGTTAATGTCATTATCTATTAGATATAATAGTACACAGTCGTTAGTAAAAGAAAAGTAAATAAGAAAATATGGTATAGGTATACTTATCTGTAGAATAAAATATATAAAAAATTTTTTTTTAAAAAATTTATTAATTTTTTTTTTTATTTTATCCGAAAAAAAAAAAAAATAAATTAAATGATATATAATATTTTTATATATATAAAATATAATATAGATCATTGTATAAAATGTAATCTATAAATATACAAATGTATACAAAGTTTATATTGTAAAGAGCTTAAATAACACATGTAATTCATTAAAAAAAAAAATAAAAAAATAAAATAAAATAAAATAAGATAGAAAAAAAAAAAAAAAAAAAAAAAAAAAGATAATCTTTTTTGCTAATATTCAAATAAATGAATGAATAATAAAATAAAGAAATAATATTAAATTAATAAATAAATGAATGAATAATAATAAAAATAAATAAAATAAATAAATAATATTAAATTAATAAATAAATAAATAAATAAATATTAAATTAATAAAAAATATTAAATAAATAAATGAATAAATAAATGAATAAATATTAAATTTTAAAGTTTTTTAAAATCACCCTAACTTTAAATGGATATAAAGATATGTTAAGCTTAACATATTTTTTGACATGTCATTTTTTTTTTTTTTTTTTTTAAATAATAATTAAAATTATATGAAAAAGAAAAAAAATAATCATCCGGTTTTATTTTTTTATTTTTTTTTTTAAAATAAAATAAAATAAAATAAAACCTAATGATTATTTTTTTTTTTTTAAAAAAAAAAAAAATTATCAGGTTATACATTAAAATATTAATTATAAATAAAATTACCAAATTAAAAAGTATACATATATATATATAATTTTTTTTTTTTTTTTGACATTTCTTTTTAATCTTTATTTTTATCTATTTTATTTTTATTATTTAAATTTATTGGATTGGAACTTTCAAAATTTTTATTATAAAAAAAAATTTTTTTATTATTTCTAATTTCTTAATATTTTTTTTTAATAGTATTATTTTTTATTTTTTTATTTTTATATTTATTTTATTTTTATATTTATTTTATTTTTATATTTATTTGTTTTTTTTTTTTTTTTTAGTTTTAATATAAGAGGTATGTTCATTATGTCTAATACTATTAAATAAAAAAAAAAAAAAAATATGATATTATATTTTATATTTATTTATGTCATATATGATAGGAAAAAAAAATTAAAATGTTTAAAGAAAACTATACAATTTTAAAATAAATTAAAATAAAATTAAATATAATATAATAAAAAAAATTTAGACTTAAAATATATGTTAATAGGTTATATTTTTTTTATTTAAAAATAATAATAATAATAATAATAATATA
>JACVTC010000013.1:1597500-1745000 GCA_016946835.1 Neocallimastix lanati (nom. inval.)
TCATCTTCCTTTAATTCTAAAATAAATCATTATAAAAATAACATTATTATTATTCATTAATACTATACTAATAACTTCATAATATATCTACATATATATTTTTTTTTAAAAGCTATTACTATTATTATTACTATTACTATTACTATTACTATTACTATTACTATTACTACTATTATTATTATTATTATTACAATAAAAAAAATATAAACTTACGATTAAGTTCTTTTTCATGATGATGATAAACATTTTTAATGTTATTGATCCAGCCACCCATAAAACCTAAATCTTCATCTTCCTATATTTACAAATTTAAAATATAATATAATTAATAAGTATTAATATAGATTTTTATAATATTTATTTTTATTAAAAAATATATATATATATATAAATAAAAATAAAAATTCAAAAAAAAAAATTATTATATTTACCAAACTAGCAGCAACGCCACCACAGTGGGTATGACCTTTTTTATTATATAAAAAAAAAAAAGTATACATATATTTGTGTTATTATATTAATTTTTTTTTTTAATATTATTTTTTTTTAAATAACAATAATTTATTATTATTATTTTGTTATTGCTATTTTTACTATTTTTATTATTATTATTATTATTATTGTTGTTGTTGTTGTTGTTACTATTTCATATTAAAAATATGAATAAAAATAAAAATAAAAAAAAATACATACCACAAACAATAATGTACTCAACCTTTAAATGTTCAACAGCGTATTGAATAACACTTCCACTGTTGAGGTCATTTTTACGAATAACATTGGCAATATTACGATGAACAAAAACTTCACCGGCATCAAGACCAGTAACAGAAACTGGAACTCTAGAATCAGAACAACCTATTGTATTACATTATTTATTTATTTATTTATTAATAGAATAAATAACAAATTAAAAAATTTTTATTAGCATTAGTTCATTTTAATATTTTTTTATTTTATTCTTTATTTTGTTTTATATCTTTATATATATACATATATATCTTTATATATATATATATATATTCCTTATTTTTTTTATTCTTTATTTTATTTTATTCTTTATTTTATTTTATTCTTTATTTTATTTTATTCCTTATTTTATTTTATTTTTTTTACACTATTCTATTTAAAATAAGTAATATTTTCAAAATAGCCTACCAATGAATAAAACTTTTGGGTGTTGTCCTTTAGCTAATTCTTTATAAAAGTCTGGATCAGTACTAGTTTTGTTTTCAATGACTTTCTTATTGTTTTCTAAAATATTTTTTAATAAGTATTGGTCATCCTTAATGTAGGTCTTTTTATTTTCACCATTGAAGGAAGTGAACTTGAAAAAGTTTTGTGAAGCCTATTTAAATAATATTAGTATGGTAATTAAATTAAATAATTAGTTTTTCCTTTCTAAAATTAATATAAAAAATATATATACTATTTTATAATAATAACATACTTCGTTGCTAGATAACATGTTTAATTAGTAATACTTTTTTTTTTTTTGTATAAAATAAAATTTTAAATTCGAAATGAATAATAATATTATATATTAAATTTGAATAATGATAGAATAATAATGATACAAAAAAAATTTTTTTATTTTTCTCGAGACTTTTTCACTCTTTATATAGCTTATCTTAAAATAAAAAAAAAAAAGTTAATTTTGAAAAGAAGATGAAAATAAATAAAGTTTATTAAAATTTTATAAATTTTATCTCTACTTTGATATATTTCATTTATTTTAAATTTTTTTTTTTTTTTTTTTTTAGCCATAATTAATTTTTTCATTTATATTCATTAATAAATATATTTATATTTAATATTTATATTTATATTTATATTTAATATTTATATTTATATTTATATTTAATATTTATATATATATATACATTTTTGTTTCAATATATTATTTATTTTACTTTTATTTTATGATATTTCCTAATAATAAATAAATAAAGCCTAATTCTCAATAAATAATAATTAATTGATATTGATTTCTTTCTTTTTTTTAATTAAATCATACAACTAATAATTTTTTAAAAAAAAATTATAAAATAAAGTTTTTAATTAAAAAATTCCCAATATAGTAATAGTAATATAATAAAGTTTTTTTTATCTATTTATTTATTTATTTATTTATTATTTATTTATCTATTTATTATTTGCATATTATTTATTATTATATATATTTATTATTTAATTATTTATTATTTATTAATAAATACTCTTTTTATTATTTATTATTTATTATTTATTAATAAATACTCTTTTTATCATTTTTTATTTATTATTTATTAATAAATACTCTTTTTATTATTTATTTTTTATTATTTATTAATAAATACTCTTTTTATTATTTATTATTTATTATTTATTAATAAATACTCTTTTTATTATTTATTATTTATTATTTATTATTTATTATTTATTATTTATTATTTATTATTTATTATTTATTATTTATTATTTATTATTTATTATTTATTATTTATTATTTATTATTTATTATTTATTATTTATTATTTATTATTCAATTATTTATTATTTATTATTTATTATTTATTATTTGTTTATTTTAATAAATATAATTAAAAATAAAAATTCTCAATTGTTTAAATAATTTTTTTAAAATTTAATTTAATTCATATAATTTTTAAAATTAAAGTAATTTTCATATATCTTATTTAGACTATTATTAAATATTGGTTCATATATTATAATATATTTATTTATAATTAATTCCATATATTAAAAGTCGGAAACTTTTTAAAAAAAAAAAATTTATGTAATTTTTAATTAATGGTTAATATTTCAGCTATTTATTTAATTGTTCATGTATTCATTTACATATAAATATAAATAATCCATTCATTTATTTAAAATATAATGACTTGTTCATTTACTAATACTTTTCTCAAAATGAAATTAAATTGAAAATGACCTTCTGACAAACAAACAAAAAAAAAAAAAATTGAAATAAAATGGAACACAAAATATAAAAAAAAAATTTTTAGAATCAAATAAAATAAAATAAAATAAAATAAAATAAAATAAAAAAAAATAGAAATAGAAGGCATTAATTTAATTTTATTTTTTATTTTTTATTTTTTATTTTTTATTTTTTATTTTTTATTTTTTATTTTTTATTTTTTATTTTTATTTTTATTTTTTATTTTTTATTTTTATATATTCAAAAGTAGAGTTGAATGAATATTCACGAGTAGTTTTGTCATATGCAGAGTGAAGCCCTAAATTAGCCTTTATTCATTTTCTATCATCTGAAAAAGTTTTAATTTTATTCTACCAGAAGAAATAAAAAGATAAAAAAAAAAAAAAAAGATAAAACAAATGCATTCATATTTCAATTCATTAAAGGAATAATAAGAAGTAGAAAAAAAAAAAAAAAAAAAAAAAAAAAAAAAGTATAATAAAAAAAAATAAAATAATAAAAAAATATAATATAATATAATATAATATAATATTATATAATATAATATAATATATAACAATATTGATTAGTAGTATCTTTCAATTATTATTATTATTATTATTATCACTGTTTTTATTACTATTAATTATAAATCAATATATCCGCTATTCTTGTAAAACTCACTTTTTTACTTATTTATATGAAAAATAATCCATAAACTTTTCTTTTTGTAGACAAAAAAAAAACTCCAGATTGGACTTATTTCAATAAATTCATATCTTGTTAATAAAACTAATTTTTATTAATTATTATTATTACTTTTCTTTTCTTTCTTTTTTTTTAAAGTACCCTCAATGATTTTAATTATATTAATTCTGTTAATGATTTATTTTAATTATTTATTTTAATTATATTAATTCTGTTAATTATTTATTTTAATAATATTAATTCTGTTAATTATTTATTTTAATTATTTATTTTAATGATTTATTTTAATGATTTAATTATATTAATTATATCATTTTTTAATTATTTAATTATATTAATATTATTATTTATTAACTGTACTGATTATTATTAATTAATTATATACTGCATATTATCTATTAATTATTTATTAACTATTTAATTATACTATTTACTATTAATTATTTATACTCTTCTGTTCATTCTACACATAAATTTTATTTATATTAAAATTTTTTTTGTTTTGAATTTCTAATATTTTCTGTTTTATATTATTATCAAATTAATTAACATTTAAAGTTTTATTTTTATTTTCATTTATTAAATTATTTATTTATTTATTATTTATTTATTTATTATTATTATTTATTTATTTATTATTTATTTATTTATTTATATTTAATGAAAAGTTTTAAATTAAAAAAAGACACATGATAATTACTCTGATACGCGGGACTTTTATGTGCAATAATTTATAAGCAGTGGGTTTTAAATAATGGTAGTTTAGTAAATTTTATTAATAAAATTATAATATTCGTACAATTAAAATAATAATTCTAATTCCTTAAATTTTACAAGAGAGTTCTCTATTTCTAATATAAATAATTTAATCTATTTATAAGAAATAGGTAATCTATTAATTATATATTCTAATATATAGAAATATATAAATTTTATATGAATTAAAGTATTATAATTATTATAATTATAATAATACATATTGAAATAAAATAAAATAAAATAAAATAATTATTATCAAAAAGATATAAATTTTAATATTTAATAATTATTATTAATATACAAATATGTTACTACACATATTTGTTATATATCAACTCTATTCTTTTAAACTTTTTAAAAATGCCATGAAGAGTTTTAATAATTTTTTTTTTTTTTTAAAACATATAAAATAAAATAACAAATAATTAAATAATAATAATAATAATAATAATAATAATTATAAAATAACCATAATAAATGTATTTATTTTGTTTTTAATTCACTTTATTTATTATATTTCATTTTTTAATTTTAAAATTATGATTAAAAAATGTAAAAGATATCTTAAAGTTTAAAAAAAAAAAAAAAAAAGATTAAAGAAATTGATTAAAAGAAGTCATAAATCATATTTAAATTTTAAAAATATTTCTGCATCATGTAGTTATTGTACTGGTCTTGTCTTTCCTTCTAGCTAACTTTTATATACTTCATTGTGTGTACTGGGGATCTAGGACTTTTACTTTGAAAAAATTAGAGTGTTTAAAGCAGGCTTATGCTTGAATACATTAGCATGAAATAATAGAATAGGACTTTGGTTCTATTTCGTTGAAATAAATAAATTAAAAAAAGTTATTTTTTCAACTCATAAAATATAAAATATAAATATATTATAAAATATAAATAAAATATAAATAAAGGTTTTTTTTTTCATTAAACGATTTATTAAATATTAAATATTATGAAACAAAGAAGAAAGAAAAAAAGATAGAAATATATTTAAAATTTTATTAATATTTATTAATATTTTATTAATATTTTATTCATATTTTTATTCAATTAAAATAAATTATTATATAAAGTGTTTTAAAACAAATTAAAAAACAAATTGATGTTAAATAATTCATAAACAAGAAAAATTAAATAAATAAATAAATAATAAATAAATAAATAAATAAATAAATAAATAAATAAAGAAATAAATAAATAAATAAATAAATAAACAAATAAATAAATAAATAATATAGAGATTATTAATTAATCCTTTTTAATTTAAACATAAAAAAATTTTATCCCATTTAAATAATATAAATATTTTTATTCATTATTTATTTATTCATTATTTATTTATTCATTATTTATTTATTCATTATTTATTTATTTATTTATTTATTTATTATTTATTTATTATCTACTTATTTATTTATTTATTTATATTAATATTTATATTAATTTTTTCCTCTTCATAAATCTAAAGAAAAAAAAAAAAAAAAACATCAATTAATAAATAAATAAATAATTAATTATTTTATTAAATATAAAAATTTTCCCTATCCAATAATTTTTTTTTTTTTTTTTTTGTTTTATTTTATTTAATTTTTTCTTTAAGAATCAAATGATTCATTCATTTGTTTATATTAATTTTCTAAATAATTAATTTTCAATTTAAAGATTTTATGGGTATTTTTTATCCAAGATGGCTTTCTTTTATATAATTAATCATTTTTATTAAGAAAAAATAATAATTAAAATACCTAACATATATAATAATATTTTAGGATTGCTTTTAACAACTAAATAAAAAATAAAATAATTCAATTAATTCAAATGAAAAGAAATTTCTTTTTTTTTTATTTTTTTAAGCAAATAATTAAAAAAGATAAAAATAAAATAAATTTATTATAAAAAAAATTAATTTCATGTGATAATTTTTTTTTTATAATAATAAATATAAAATAGAAATAGAAATAAGTAAAAATAACAACGATATACTTTTAATATAAATAATGTTAGGTTTGATTATTTCTTTTGTATTCATATTATCTCCTTAAAATAATTCAAAAAGAATAAAGATATAAAAAATATACCAAAAAAAAAAAAAAAATAAAAAAAAATAAAAAATAAAAAAAAATAAAAATTATTATTAATATAAGTAAATATTAATTATTTTTTGAAGGGATGATTAATTTTTATATTATATTGTTGTTGTTTTAAACTACAATTGGTAACGATTGTATTATTATAATTATTATCGAGATATTTGGTAAATATTTTTTATAATAATAATATATGAAAAAACAGATTTTATTTATTTAAAAAAATGTATATGAGTAATCTTATGTATATTTTTTATTATATATTAATAATATAATTTATATAATTGGTATAATTTATAATAAATTTTTTTTTTTTTTTTTTTTGTTCTTTTTCTTTTTCTTTAATTAATATTTATATATAAAAAATATATTAATTTTATTTATTATATCATAATTAGGATTGTTCATTTTCAGTTGCTTCTGTTGGTATAGGATTTTCTGTTGTACTATTATCTAAATCTTGACTGATGCTTCGCTTTAAAAATTCATCAAAAGTTTCTTTAGACTGGGCAATTAATTCTTCTTCTGATTTTTTAAGATTATCCATACTATCCTCTATAAATTTATCTAGGCTTTCTTCTGATTTCAAAATTTCTTTTGTATTCGCTAAATATTCTTTTTCATTCGCTTCTGGAGATACTTGTACCGATTGACCTGATGAAGGATTACTGATATTAGATTTTGAATTCGTACGATTATTACTATTATTATTACTATTATTACTATTATTATTATTATTATTATTATTATTATTATTATTATTATTATTATTATTATTATTATTATTATTATTATTATTATTATTATTATTATTATTATTATTATTATTATTATTATTATTATTATTATTCTCTAATGATTTAGATTGACTAATATTTTTATTGCTATTTTGAACCGAACCATGATAGCTTAAACTACCATTACTTCTCTTTTTATTTATATTATTTATCATTTCTTTATTGGTAGGTTTTTCAGATGGTGGATGTGGACTTAGTACTCTTTCCATTGGTTCTTTTTCTATTTCAGATTTTTGCTCTGATGACTCAGTATTGGATGCCTCATTATTACTATTTGAATTTTGCTCTGATGACTCAGTATTGGATGCCTCATTATTACTATTTGAATTTTCTTTATCTTCATTATTATTATTATTATTATTACTATTATTATTTAAATTTTCATTATTACTAGTATTACTATTATTATTATTTGAATTTTCTTTATCTTCATTTTTATTATTATCTGAATTTTCTTCACCATTATTATTATTATTATTATTTGAATTTTCTTTATCTTCATTATTATTATTATTTGAATTTTCTTTATCTTCATTATTATTATTATTATTATTATCATTATTTGAATTTTCTTTATCTTCATTATTATCATTATCCTTTGAATTTTCTTTATCTTCACTACTATTCCTCAAACTTTCTTTATCTTCCTCATTATCATTAGAATTATCATTTTCTAATTCCATTTCTTTGGATTGCTTCTTTATTATTCTATTAAGAACTTCTAAACGAGAATTTCTACGCTTTCTCATATGATCTTGAAGATCAATAGATTGAAAATCTTGCAAGGAACCAAGATCAGAATCATCAAAACCATAATTTGATTCACCTTCGGAATCCTCATCCTCATCATCATCATCATCATCATCAAAATCATCATCATTAAAATCATCATCATCAAATTCATCATCATCCTCATCATCATCATCATCTTTTTTTCCTTTCTTTTTATTTTTCTTTTTATCCTTCGATACTGAATTTTCCTTCATATCATAATCCCCTCCACTAATTTTATTTTCTTCATTATTATCTGCTCCTTGCATAGTTATTCCATTCATCTTTGCAAAAAGAACACGTAGTACTCTTTCCTTGTCCTTCCATGATAGTTCTGTGATATCTATTTTACTGGATCTCTGTTCTTCACTTATTTTTTTCATTTCTTCTTTTTCCTTTTCTTCAAAAGCTTCTGTTGCACGTGGATTTAATGCCTTTATTTTATATATATTATATATATATATATATTTATATATATATAGACATTTTATTTTATTTTGTTTTGTTTTCATAAATATAAATTGTAATAATAAAGTTTATTTATAATTAGTATCATTAATTAAATATAATCGATTAATCATGATAATTATATGATTTTTTATTATTTTAATGAATTAGGTTTTTAAAATTTCTTTTTATTTTTTAAGCTTTTTTTTTTTAATACTCACACTTTTAATTTTTTTATTATATTCCTCAATTTCCTGTTTTCGTTTTTCTTCTTTTTCTTTACAAATTTCAAGCCTAACATGATCTAATGCATCCATAAAAAAGGTTTCTAAATCTGATCTTTGGTCCAAAATATGTTGTGCAATTCTCTTTTAATATTATTATTATTATTATTATTATTATTTATTTATTTATTAATATGGTTATTATTAGTCATTATTTGTTTATTCATTTATTTATTTATCATTCATATCATTCAATGAATTCATGAAAAAAAAAAAAAAAAAATATATATATATATATATATATATTCATTTATATATTAAATTATTAAAACAACTATATATAACCATACCCTTATCTGTTTCATTTGTTTTATTTTAATTCTTAATTCACTTTTTAATGTATCTACAGTTAATCTTACTTTATCAATTTCCTGTTTAGCCAATTTACTTATTATTTCCTTTTCTTGATCGAATTCTCGAACAATATGACTTAGGGTATATTCCATGGAGACAACTTTGTTCTGTAAATTTTTTATCTGTCACCATCAGATAAAAATGAAAAAAAAAAATAATAATAATAATTTATTGAGTAAGATTTGTAAAAAAATTTATAAATAATATTAAGTAATGGAGTTAAAAATAAAAATAAAAAAAAAAAGGTCTTATATATGTCAAATAACATTATTGTTTTTTTAAAAAATATATATATATATATATATATATTACATAATTTATATATTATTATATAATAAATAGTAAAAGGAATCATGTTACTAAGCTATTTATTTATATACCTGATCATTTTGTTTTTTAGATTGCATAATTTTTTCTTTTACAATAATAGAATTAAGATCTTTTTCTTCCAACAATTGTTTATTAGTAATTGATAATTGAGTATTCATTTTGTGTAAATCCTCTCCTTCCATAACATGATATCTCAAAGCATCCGCCATTCTTAAATTTTCTTTATAAACTTCCTTTGTGGTTTGCTTCAAATTCAATATTGCTTCCTTTTTTTTTTTTTTTTTCATTATATTTAATAAGATATATCAATGGAAAAATTGTTATAAATCAAAATTTTTCAAAAGATATATATATATAGAATTATTCAATAATCATTTCAAATAATAATAATATAACAATAATAATAATAATTAAAAAAAAATATAGATAAGATAAAGAAAAGAAATTTATATAATTAAATTTTAATTTTTATTCATAACTATTATTATATAAAAAAAAAAAAAAAAAAAAAAAAAAAAAAGCAACTATAAAGAATGTAGATAATAATAGTTATTAATGATACATAAAAAAATTTATTTTATTAATTTACCTGATGTGCTTTTGATGCTAATTCTGCTAATTTTATGTTTGTTTCTTTCTGAAGCCTTACTTTTTCTTCAAAAAATTTCTTTTCTAATCGTTCAATTTTATCCTTATTTGTTTTTTCAAGTTCTATCATATCTTTATTTTTCCTTTCTAATTCTTGCATTAACTCACGTCTTTTTCTCTAATTATTGAATATATAGAGTATATATACATATATATATATATAATATAAGTCATTAATTAATATTATTTTTTTTATTATATATATAAATAATGTATATTTAATATATATTATTTATTATATATATTAAATTTTTTTTTTATGCTTTTATTATTATTATTGTTGTTGTTGTTATTATTATTATTATTATTTTTATTATTATTATTATTATTGTTATTATTATTGTTGTTGTTGTTTATGTTTATGTTTTATTTGTATTTTATCATTCAGATATAAAATTTTCTAAGAATACAAATAAAAATTGTTAATTATAATGATTTTCCAAAATTTTACGTACTCTAAAATCCTTCAGTACATTAAATTCATCTTTAATCACTTTTAATGATGTTTCTTTTTCTCTTAATGCTTCTCTTAATTCTTTTATATATATAAAATTAAAAAAATAAAAATAAAAATAAAAAAAAAAAATAATTAATTATTTAGGTTTAATTTTTCTATGATATACATATATATATATATATATTAATATTAAAAATTTATATTATATTTCTTTCTATAATTATAAATTTCAAAAATTATTATTAAAAAAAAAATAATAATAATAATAATAATAACCTGATATTTGATTTTCATAATCATTTATAATAGATTCTTTTTCTAATCTTGAATTTTCACGTTCGGTATCCATTTGTCCCTCTAACAATTTTATTTTATTATCTTTCGAGTCTGATTCTCTTTGTAGAGTTGAAATAACTTCCAACTATTATTATTATTATTATTATTTTTTTTTTTTTTTTGCATAGTTTCATGTATATGAATGTATATATATATATATATATATATATATATTAAATTAATATTAAAAATAAATAAATTGAAGTTAATTACAATTTTTTGAATTTAATAATTGATTAAATAATTATAATGAATAAAATAAAACAAAAAAAAAATATATTTTTGTATCATCTCCAGTTGATATAAGCATTTTTAATTTTTAATTTTACTATCTTTTAAATAAAAAAAAAATTGTATATATATATATATATATAAATATATAAATATATAGTAATATAATTATTATCCACATACAGCATCATTATCTTGCATTCGACAAGTTTCTTGTAAACTATCGATTGTTTTAATTAAAGTTTCCACTCTAATCTTATATTGTTCATTTTCTTTTGTTGCATTTTCATACCTTTAATTTCATGAAAAATTTTAATGCGTATATTTTTTTTTTTTAATGTATGTTTTCAATAATAAATATTTATTAAATAATAATAATAATAATAATAAATATAATATATATATATATATATATATATGTTCTATTTAGTTTATAATATTAATAATTGTATTGATTGTAATTTATCTATTAATTTAAATATTTCTTGAATAAATATTAAAGTATATCCTTTTATATCAATTTATGTTTAAAATTTTATATATTTAAATCCTTAAATTTTATATTTAAAAAAAAAAAAAAAAAAATATATATATATATATATATATTAATGATATATCTATATTTTTATAATATTCAATTTACAATTTTTCTAGAGCTGGATTTCTAATTTTATCCAAGTCAGCACTTGGATCCGCTTTCTTATTTTCTTTTTTACTTTTATTCTTTTTTTGATTCTTATCCTTCTTTTTTATGGCCATTTTTCCCTTTTTTTTTTTTTTTTTTTTCTTTATTTCTTATGAAGTATGTCTTATCAGTTATTAAGGAAAAAAATTTTTTTTTTTTTTTTTTTTGTTTTCTATATTATTAATAATATTGTTTTAGCTTGTAATATAAAAATTATTTCCTGATATTAAAAAATTTTATTTTATTTTTTTTCTTCTTTTCTTTCACTTTTTCTCATAAAACATTTTTCTTTTTTTTTTTTTTTTTTTTTTTATCCTTTTTTCCTTTTTTTTTTTTTTTCTGTAAAACGTAAGTTCTAAATAATTAATTAATATTGTTATTAAATTTCAGATATCTCTTTTCTTCTTTTTTATTTTATATCAATATCCTTTGGTATATTTTTATTATGTTAAAAGATAAATTATGAATTGTTTCAAAATGTATTCTAATTATTATTATAATATTATGATTAAATAAAAAGAGGAAACAAATCCTTAGTTATGTTATTAAATACAAATACAGGTATCAGATATTCTGATAATTCGAATTTTCTTTCCAATTTCTTTTCAATTTCCCTTTTTATTTATACTATATTTTTTTTTTCTAAATGTATTCCTTTATCTTTAAATAGAATCAAAATAATAATAGATCGTTTTTTTTTTTCTTTTTGAATATATATATATATGTATTTATATTTATAACCTTTTGTAATAAAAAAAATTTTTTTTTTATTAGTTAAATTTTTTTTATTATTATTAATTTTATTAATACCAAATATCACTATTGCTTTATATTTATTATGTATTCTCTTTCTTTTTCTGATATAATTTTCATATTCTATTAATCATTAATAATAATTATATAAAAACAATTAAAATAATGCTTTCCTTTTTTTGATTTGAAATTTTTTTTTCATTTTTTTTTTTTTGTTTTTTAAAACTGTAAAAATTTTAATTTTTATTAACTATTAAAGTTTTTATTTTAATTATGTTTTTTTATTTTTTATTTTATTTTATTTTATTTTTTTTTTTTTATGGTTATTTATAAACTTTAAATTACTTTGAATTATTTTCATAATATCTATCTAATATATTATCTATATCTATTTAACCCTTAACAGCAGCAGCATTTTTTTTTTTTTTTTTTTTTATTCTTAAAAATTCAAAATATGGTTTTTTATTAAGTATTAATAAACATTTTTTTTTATTTTTTTTAATAAAGTAAATCTTTTTTTTTTTTTTTTAAATATATATGAATAAATAATACTATTATTTTATAAATGTTTGCTGTCAATAAATTTAGTATATTTTTAATCATAAAAAAAAATTTTTTAATTTAATTTATCTATATTTCATATATAATTAAATAATAAAGTATTATTTTAAAGATTAGGATTTATATAAGAACTATTAAAATGATAATTATATATATATATATATATTTTATTATTTATTATTTATTATTTATTATTTATTATTTATTATTTATTATTATTATTATATTATTATTATTATTATTATTTATTATTTATTATTTATTATTTATTATTTATTATTTTTATTTATTATTTATTATTTATTATTATTATTATTATTATTATATTATTATTATTATTATTATTAGTATTCTGTACTATTTAAGATAAATATTAATAAAGACAATTTTATAAATATTTTATTATTTAAAAATTATTTTTTCAAATAATAAAATATAGATAATATAATATATATAAATAATTAGAAATATATCATAAAATTTTTATAACAAGAATTAAAATATTATACTTTTCACCGAATTTAATTTATTAAAGTTAAATTTCTTGATACAACAAATAAAACATGAATAATACAGATAAAAAATAAAATAAAATATAAAAAATAGTAAAATATAAAAAAACTTTTTACATAGTACAGATATTATTATTATTATTATTATTTTTTTTATTTAACTAAAAATTTTTATATTTTAATTCATACATTTTATTTTATTTTTTTATTTTTTTTTGCTAAAATAATGAAAATAAAAAAAAATTTTTTTTCTTTCTTTCTTTTTCTTTTTTTTTTTTTTCATTATTTTATTTGATTATTTGATTATTTGATTATTTGATTATATTTATCATTTATAGTAAATTCTAAAGTATTAGTTGTATTATGATAAATTTTTAAAGTACTATTTACTAGCTGTTTGAAGTAAATTCTATTAGTATTAGATATATCAAAATCATATATATATATATATATATATTTTATTAAATATTTTGTAATAATTAATAATTAAAAAAAAAAATTTTTTTTTTCTTTTATTCATTAAATATCAAGGATTTGCTTTTTAATGTAAAAAAAAGGATAAAAAATCAAATAATAATAATAAATAATAATAAAATAAAAATAAATAATAATAAATAATAATAAATAATAATAACAATAATAATAATTATAGTAATAATAATAATAAATAATAATAATAAATAATAATAATAATAATAAATAATAATAATAATAAATAATAATAATAATAATAAATAATAATAATAATAATAATAATAATAATAAATAATAATAATAATAATAATAATAATAAATAATAATAATAATAATAATAATAATAATAATAAATAATAATAATAATAATAATAATAAATAATAATAATAATAATAATAATAATAATAATAATAATATAGAATAAAATTATAATTAAAAAGAAAAAACGGGGATGTTTTTTAAATTGAAATTAAAATAATGAAATAAAAGTGATTTTAACAATAGTATTTATTTTTATTTTCTTTAATAGAGTTAAAAACTTGAAATAAACGATTGACTTTATTAGAAAAAAAAAAAAATCATGATTATTAACAAAAAAAAATTTTTTTTTTTTATTCCATCAAATTCTTTTATTAAACTTTAATTAATATAATTTCATAGAAAAAAAAATATATATATAAAATATATTATAAAATATATATAAAGAAAATTTTTTTTAAAGTTTTTTTTTTTTAGTTTTCGTAATTCATATATATATATATGTATTTTTTTTTTCTTATTATATAAAAATTACTAAAAATCATTATATTTATAAAAGTATAAGAATAAAAAGGTAATTATATAAAACCAATTGAAATAAAAAAATGTAAGATTATTACTCATAAAAAGTAATAACAAAATAATTAAAAAGAGGATAAAAAAAAAAAAAAAAAAGAAAAAGACATTGTATTTTTTTTTTTTTAACTCGAATTTTACAAAAAAAAAAAAAATACTTCGAACCATGTATAAAGAAATTTTTCAGTAATATATATTAAAAAAAAAAAAAAAAGGATAATAATAAAAATAATCTTTATTATCTTTTATTATATATATTTATGTATAAAGTTTTAATTTTGATGTTTTTGATATTTTAGTAAATATGTATATTTTTGAAAAATTTTTAAAAATCAACTCAAAATTTCGAATTTTTTTTAAAAAAAAAGAATAAAAAAAATAAAATAAAGAGTTTAAAGATATTTAAGAATTATTTTTATTATTATCATTGAAATAATATTATTGAAATAATATTATTGTGTATTGTACATTAAATAACTAAATAAAGGAATTAAATAGAAGAATCATTAAATATATATATATTAATAAAAAATTAAACTATTTTATATAAGTATACTAACCTTTTCTATTTATAAATTATTTTTATAAAATATATTAAATGTATATATATGCATATAAAAGAAATTAAAAAAAATTGATTTCTTACTTCAATTTATACCAAATAAATTTTATTTAATATTTATTTTCATATTATATTCATTTTTTATTTAATTCACAGTTATTTTTCTTCGAGTTAAAAATTATATTTATTTTTATTATTATACCATTTTAATTTATAGTTATAAATATCAATAATGTTTGGCTGTATTGTTGGTAAAAATAAAAAAAAAAAAAAACTTTAATTCAGATATATAAATCAATTTACCAATTAAAATAAAATTATAACAAGAAAGATAATAAAAGAATTATTTCATATATATATATATTAATCAATTCTTCTTCTTCTTTTTATTATTATTTTTTTTTTCAATATTTTTTATATAAAATTATAAAATTATACTATCTCTTTTAGCTGGAAGACTTGTAAGTTAATTTACAAAAAATTTTCCACCTTTTTTTTTTTTTTTTTTTTTTTTTTTTTTTTTTTTTTTTTTTTTTCATAAAAAAAAAAAAGAAATTGAAATTTTAATGATATTAAATTATATTTTTATTAAAATTAATATGTCATATTTTTTTTCTTTTTTATACATATGTAAATATATAAAATAAAATAATTTATGTTGTATAGGTACAAACTAACGTTAATCAAGGTATCTATATGAAATATCAAATTAAAAATACAATTATATTAAAACCATACACATCATTCAATAGGACTTTATTAAAATTTAAATTTCAAAAAAAAAAAAAAAAATAATAATATATATATTTATAATACTAATTCTTTGAAAAAATAATTCTTTATTAAATTAAAAGTTGATACAAATAAGGTAAAATAAAATAAAATATTTTTTATTTTAATATACTCTGAAGCTAGATTGAAAAAGCAATAATTGACAATAATAATTATTAATAATATAATAAATATGTATATATATATATTGTTTTATTAAATTTTTTATAATATTATTTTTAATTGAAAATTTAATAAAATTGATGAACCATCTTTGATAAATAATTCATTTCTAAATAAAATTAATAATACATTTATGCATATATATATACATATGGCAATACAACCATTTTTATTCATAAATATTTAATATACAATGATAATAGTATGTATTTGAACTTCCACAAGCTCAAGATATAAATCATATTGTTGTTTTCTTAACTGGTACTATGCCAGTAAGTTTTTTGTATCAATTATAAATAATAATAATAATAATAATAATAATAATATATATATATTATGATAATTATTCTAATATTTTGTTTAAAAATATTTATTTTATATTTATCATTATTTTATTTCGTTTTCTATTTTTTTTTCTTTTTTTTTTTTTTTTTTTTTTTTTTAAAAAAGTTCCCAGATGGTTACGCCGCCACTGTACACTTTTATTGGTATATATATTCAATTCATATAAAATAAAATAATGATTATACAAAAAGCATGAATATAATAATTATAATAATAATAATAATAATAACAATAATAAAGTCATTAATAATAATAATTATAATAATAATAACAATAATAAAGTCATTAAAAATAATAATAATAATTGTAATAATAGTAATATATATAGTGATAACAACAGTAATAATAATAATAATAATAATAATAATAATAATAATAATAATAATAATAATAATAAATAATATAGTTAAAATAAAAAAAAAAAAAAAAATGTATATCTTAATAAAGGGAAAAGAATCTAATGTTTTTAATTTTACTTATATATAATTTTTAAACAATATTAATAAAAATAGGCCTCAACCAACTCCAGATTGGAGATTATTAGGAATGTTAAGGTAAAAAAAATCTTTATTTCATATTATAAATGTATTTCATTTTCATTAGATATTAAATATTTAAAGTATACAAATTCATAAAGAAAAGAATAAGAAAGGAAAGGAAAGGAAAGAACAGATAATTATATATATATCAAATATTAATAAAAAATAGAAATGATAACAATGAATTAATAAATAACTATTACAATAACTATTTCAATAACTGTTAAAAAAAAAAAAAATTCATTATTCATTATCATTTACATATTAGTTAAATTAATACAAATACTGATGTTATTTAAATTATATATTAAAAAATTACTTGATTTAAAAAAATATAGTCATCAGTTACATTATTATTAGACATTTAATTGAACATCAATGATTTCAAATTTAATCCCCCAAAAAAAATTAGTTTTATCAATATATTATTAATAATATTAATTATAACAACAACAACAACCATAAATAATAATTATAACAACAACAACAACAACCATAAATAGTAATAATTATTACAACAACAATAATAATAATTATAATAATAATAAATTATGATAATAATATATTATGGCAAAAATAATTATAATAATTATAATGATAAAATAATAACAGTAGTAATAGTAATTAAATTTGAACTTTCATTTTTTTTTTTTTCTCTTTTCTTTTCTTTTCTTTTCTTTTCAATTTTTTTTTTTTTTTTTTTTTTTTTTTTTTTTTTTTTTGAGTAATTATAATTATAATTTATAAAATTTAAAATAAAATTAAAAAATGAATTAAACATCATTAAAATTATTTATTTATTTAATAGTAACACAAAAAAATATAAATAAAAAAATATTTTATTGATATACCATTATTATTATTTCTATTATTATTATTATTATTATTATTATTATTATTATTAATTTTATAGTAATGATAAACCAAGTGCTATTTTTAAGTTAGCTAATGCTAAATCTATGCCAAATAATGATTCTCCATTTGGAGGTGCCTTCGGTGGTCCAATGATGGGCGGTGTCTCTGCTGAATTAGGTATTTCTATTGAACCTATTGATCAAGTTATGGCTCAACTTCAATCTAGTGAAACGGTAGTGGCTTCGTCTAAAGCCTCTACCATGGCCAATGCTGAAAAAATTACTACAAAAGTTATTGAAAATTTATATAATTATTGTTCCAGTTTTTCAGATAAACTTTTAACTAATGCTCAAGGAGAACAATTCTTCCCATTAAAGGTAAAAGAGATAAAAAAAAAAAAAAAAAAAAAAAAAATTAAATAATTATTATATATATATATATATTTATTTATTTATTATAGATGAGTTTTATGATTTTATTTATGATTTAAAGTTTAGGATTATATTTTAATTTATTTACATATAAATAAATAATTAATATATACTATTATTATTATTATTATTATTTTTTTTTTTTTTTTAAATATAAAATAGGTTATACAAGATTGGTATAACAATACTCTACGAAAGGTCAGAAATAATCCAAATTATTTCTTAAAAGATTAGAAATTAAAAAAAAAATTAATTAATTAGTAATTAGTAATAATTTATGACAAATCCAAAGACAAATAATTATAATAATTATAATAGTAATAATAATAATAAAAAAAAAAAAAAAAAAAAAAATGAAGAAATAATAAAAAAAGTGAATAATTATAAATTATTCCATAATCATAATACTTTTTTTTTTTTTTTTTTTTAAATATTTATCTTTAACCTATTTTTATTATTTCATAAAATATTTAAATAAAAAAAAAATTTATATTTTTTATTTTTTTTTAATTTTTTTATTTTTTTTTGCAAATTTTAAATTTATATCGTTTTATTAATTTAAAAAAATAATTATATCATCCTAAATGTCATCCTAATTATTTATAAAAAAAAAAATTGTTACTAATATAAATTCATCATTATTATAATAGTTTAAAAAATATATATATATACTTTATTTATACTCTCTAATTATATATATATATATATATTTAATATTATATAAAAAATAATAATAATGATAAGAATGAATAAGAAATTAAAAAAAAAAAAAAAAAAAAAAAAAAAAAAAATAAAAAAATAAAATTAAAAAAAAAAAAAAAAAAAAGGAAATACTGATACAGATTTATCATGATCATGAATCGTGATAATGATAAAATTTATTTTATTTTTTATTTTTTTATATTTTTTATATTATATATATATATTTTTTTTATTTTTATTTTTTATTTTTATCCACAGGGTATAGAGTTTTTTTTTTTTTTTTTTTTTTTTTTTTTTTTTTTTTTTTTTTTTTTTATCATTAATGATGAAATTGAGAAAGAGTTTATAGAGAGAGAAGGAGGGGGGAAGGGGAAGGGATTTCTATTTTTCGTGTTCTTGTTTTCCTTGAAAAAAAAAAAAAAAAAAAAAAAAAAAAACTCGTAAAACATTTCATGTTTTTTATATATATATAATAAATTTTATAAATATTTTTTTTAATAAATTAATAAAAGTTTATTCCTAGTCTTAGAAAAAAAAAAAAAAAAAAAACATGTAAGAGTAATATGTAATTGTAATAAGAACAACAAAAAAAAAAAAAAAAAAAATTATTTTGATAAAAAAATTAAACTTTCAAAAGGTTATTATTATTAACTTAATCATTTAAATATATTGAAAAAAAAAAAAAAAAAAAAAAAAAAAGATGTTTAAATATCTTAATAAATATATAAGAAATTTAAATAGTTAATTTATGGCTATAGATATTAATTATATTTAATGAATATAAAAATAATTAAAATTTTAAAATTTATTTTAAATAATAATATACATTTAATAATAGCTTTTTTTTTTTTTTTTTTTTTTTTTTTTTTTTTTTTTTTTTTTTTTAATATATTTATATATTTTTGTATTTGAAGATACCAATTAATTTTATTTTAGTATTATTTTTATTGGTATTAAGAATCTTAACATAAAAAGAAAAACTATTTATTATGCAGTTGTTGAGTTAACAAAAAAAAAAAAAAAAAAAAAAAGTACTGTTTCTAATAAGAATATATATATATTTTTTTTAATAATTTATATTTTTTTTTTTTTAATAATTAGTATAAGTAAACATAATAAATAAATAATAAATAAATAAATAAATATATAAATAATAAATAAATAAATAAATAAATATATAAATAATAAATAAATAAATAAATAAATAAATAAATAATATTTAATTAAAGTTTATTTATTTTATATTCTTTTTTGTATAATTTAATTTAGATAAATTTTTTTTTTTTTAAAAAAAATAAAAAAATATTATAGCCTTTTTTTCCAGTCAATTCCATCATGGGGGATACTCAGATCTCGGAATGTCTACTTACCTACCTTTTTTTTCCTGTTGGCATAACACCATATCGGGTCTTGTACCGTGAGCTAAATATGTTATGGATTCTATATATGTTAATGATTTTTCGGTGTTTTCTTTTTATATGTTTTTTTTTTTTTTTTTTTTTTTTTTGTCAAAAAATTCTTATTGTCTGTGCTGATAACTTGATAACTTATTTATTCCTGAACATGGTGTTTTTTTTTTTTTTTTTGTCAAAAATTCTTATTGTCTGTGCTGATAACTTATTTATTCCTGAACATGGTATTTTTATTTATTTATTTATTTATTTGTAATAAGATAATGTTTTACTAATAATTTCAAAAATCCAGAATTAAGTTTATTAAGATTCAATATTGTTTGTCTCTCAACTCATTAAATATATTTTCTACTGGATTGTTTTGAGGGGGAGAGGGGGTAACTTTACCATTTGTACTTTTTTTTTTTTCGTTGAGAGAGATTTGAAATGGATTCAAAACTCTTGACTTTTGTTATTGTCATTCGATCTTATATCATATAAATATATATTTATTATCTTCTATATTGACATCATAAGTAATATCATCATCATCATCATTATCATCATATCGTTATTTTGAATAAAAGAATTGGTTATTATTATTTTCTTCAATAATAAATATTCTTAACCTTTTTGTTAAACTTTTTGTTTTCATTTATGTTATTATTGTTTTGTTGATTATTAATTTAATATATTGTTACTAGTTGTCATATTAATTGATATATGAATTGAATAATTATTAAGATTAAAGTATTTGGTTGAAATTCTATTCGTGTTATTTTTTAATAATTTGAATCATTGAAAGTTAACTTTCCTTGTATTGACTCATCAAAAAAAAAAAAAAAAAAACCAAATACTCTAACTAGCTGGAATACTAAAATTTCTATATAGTTTTGTTTTGTTAAAATATTCTTGTTTCAGGTGATATGTTCAGAAGTACCTGTATCGAAAGTCCAAACTGTCCTTTCTTCTTATTTATGTACTATTTTGCTAATTTTATTTTCACCGTCATTGTGGTTGGGTGGCATTAGTTGTGCGATCTTCTTCTTTAATAGAACTTTCAATGTCTTATTTAATTCCTTGTTCATATATTTCCTTCAGCTCTTCGAAAGGAAAACTCAGATTCCTCAGGTTCCTCAGGATTTTTTTTTTTTTTTTTTTTTTTATATTTGCTCGGCCTTGGAAATTTTCTTTTATCTCTAAAATCTTCTATTCTTGTTCTTTGAACTGCGTTTAGATTTGCTGCTATTATTATTATAATTGGCATAATTTTTATTTTTATTTAATAGATTAAATTTATAGTCATCAATATTATGAATGTTTATGTTTTTTCTTTGTAAATATCATAATGCTTTATTTTATTATTAGAGATGAATTTTTGATTCACAGAGGAATTTTTTTTTTTCCTCTAAAACCGCGGTTATTCTTTAAAGACGAAATCAATATCCATATAGTCTTTATTAGTAGCTGGCTGGATTTGTTCGACCCTTATATTTTACATTTTGCTTTGAATATATTATATATGGTAATTTAATATTTGGTATATACGCATCCTTTTATACAATTATCTACATCTTCATTTCCTATTAGTTGTATTCGAATTTTTAAGTCGACCAAAAAAGGAAGGTAAGATTATTCTAAGCTTTTCTAAATTTTCCAAGATATAGGTATTAAGTTTTTCCTAAGAGTTAAATATATTTCCAATATTTCACCTATTGACGTCCTTCCATTCATAAATTGCTTTTAGCCTTCAATGAGTACCATTTATCCATTAGTAGTTGCACATATCTGTATTTTCATTACTTTTGTAGATTTTTTTTTTTTTTTTAACTTTTCCATGATATCATATACAGTTTGAAGGTTTTTAATATGTTTCAAAGCATCTATATGGGTACATTGGAACTAATAGTCGTTTTGGTTAGAACATCATTGCATTTAGCAATCTTCTGTTTTCAATAAAAGATCATTATAAAGTATCAATATTCATTAATTTTAGCCGTATTGACTTGGATTTCCAAAAGTGTTTTGATTAAATCTTTAATCCACCTCTTCAGAATTTTTTTTTTTTTTTTAGCCATTAAGGCATTTCTCAATAAGAAAGACCATTCACCATAATTAGTTTTATTATTAAGACAAGCTTCTTGTTTTTAATTGATCAAAAAAGTGAATAACACCCTATTATATAGTATTGATTAAAATTTATTTATTACAATTTATAGTTTAAGCAATGAATGTATTGAAGAAGAAGAAGAAAAAAAAAAAAAACTTCAGAATATATTCTTTGTATTCCTAGAATAACCCTTGGTAATTATAAACCATCCTGTGTAAATATTAAAATCTGAAATTTTGCCAAAATTTTTATAATGATTCAGATTTAATACTTGTAATTACCTATTTATACTAATAGTGACTAGATTAAAAATGTAATGAAATTATTATAACATTGAATTAAATAATATATTTCAAATACAAAGAGATTAATTTTACACATAACGAAATAATATAATGAATATTAATTTTTAAAACAAATTTAATTAACTTTATAAAATCTATCATAAATAATAAATAAATAATATATAAATAAATAAATAGTATGAAATTCCTTTCCAATTTTTATCCTGTTGGTTAGTACTTGGGGGGCTAACAAACTTAAGGTTTCTGGGTTGATCTTGCTCTTGCTTTCATAATTTATTTGGAGTATTTTCACCCTTCTTCCTTATAAATGAAGTTGGAAGTACGCTCACTATGATAAGTATGATTTAAATATTGTCTCGGGACTCCATTCAGGCCTTGTGTTAAGGTTCTGCGTTCTTTGGATGATGAATGAATGCTATAGTACATTACATGGACTAACCAATCTAGTTAACTGAGAGGAACATAACTATTCGTCAATATTGATGAAAAAGCATAGAAATTTCTTGACCTGACATAAGCCATATTTCCAACAAAGAAACTTTTAAGGAATATATCATTCAGTAGTACCTTTGCTTGGAAATCAAGAAACAAGGCTGAACTGGTATGGTCAATTAGCAATTGTTGATTGTGGCTGTGCATTGCATTATATATGCTTATGATAATTCATATACTCATATATATTGCATAATGCACGACTCTAGGTTGTACTTAACAGTGTATAAATGATGTTGCGTAAAATGTAGGTACCATATAATTTTAAAAATAATAAAAAATATTAAAATTTTAATATTTTTGGTATATATATAAATAAAAATAGGTATACTATTTAAGGGAATGAGAATTAAATATATTATACATGTCTAAACAAACAATTAAAAAAAATTTTTTTTTAAAATAATTTTAATAAGAAATTTAAATATAGAATATACTATATTAATAATGATAATGATAATAATAAAAAATTCATAATGTATTGAATATATATAATAAAAATTTAAAAAGGTTTAAATTAAATAATCTATCATTATTGATTATTCATGATAAATAAAATAAAAAATATTATATTGAAATATTATTATTATTATATAAATAAAAAAAAATAATAGATTCATTTCCGCAATCATTAATAATAGAAACTAATTTTATTATTAATTGATCATTTGAAATCCGCTTTTGGATTACACTCCATAATATTTTCCATATTTTCTATATTTTGTGTGAGTTATTATATCCCCGGATTAATTATTCAGCTATGTTCATGTGATTTATATTGAATATAGAAAATAAGGTGAATATTATGAAATAAAGTAATTTAGGTTTAATTAATACTTCAAAATGTTTAAAATTTTAAAAATTAATTAAAAAAAAATTAATTTAAAAAAATGTATATAAATCTTCTGATTTTATTTTTTTCTTATTTTTTATTAGTAAATTGAGTTGAACCTTTTTTTTTTTTTTTATATAAAATATAATACTTTTTAACTGCAAAAAAAAAAAAAAAAAAAAAAAATAAAAAAAATAAAAAGTTAATAAGAGTTTTTCAATTATTTATAATAACTGATTTTTATTAATATGACAATAAAGCATGATACTTTTATAAATATTGTTTTCTAAATTAACCTATTTTATAAATATTGCTTTCTAAATCAAAAAATATATATTTAAATATTTAAATATAATGCAATAAGAATTTTATATAATGATAATACTAAACAAAACAATAACAAAACAAAAAAAACAAAAAAAAATTAAAAAATGAATAAATTAAAAAATGAATAAATTAAAAAATAAATAAATTAAAAATTAGGGTTAAATATTTTTATTTTTATTTTTATTTTATTTTTTTTATTATATATACAAATATATTCAAATATATATTTTGATTATAAAAAAAAAAAAAAAAAAAAAACTAATGCACTTTGAATAATCAAAATATATATTTGTATTGTAATATAAAATTTGGTAAACTATAAAAAATATATATATATATTTAATTTTTAAATGATACACTCAAAGGCTCTTTTCCAATCTAATTTATAGGTAGTTTACTTTTTATTAATAATATTTATATTTATTTACTTTAATTTGCATATTTAATACAACTTTTCTTATTATTTCCAAAGACCAAAGAAAAATAATTCTTTTATTAATAGAAATAATAAAGTTCTCTTTTTAATATATAATAAATATTCTTTTATTAATAAAAATAATTTATACAATAATCAAAAATAATATAAAATTTAAAATTATAAAAATAAAAAATTATTTATTATAAAAGATAATAAAGATCTCTTTTTAATATAAAAGTTATTTAATAAGATAATTAAACAATTATTAAATTAAATTTTTAAAATTCATCATTATTAATAAAATTTTTATCCATAATAATTTTTAATATATATTAAAGATTATATTTCTATCAAAACTATAATTATTTGAAAATGTTAATGCTTATAAATTATATATAATTATAAGTTATTTATTAATAGAATTAATTAACCATTCAATTATAAAAATTTATTGAATTTGTTAAAAGTCAATAGTTTGGGTTTTATAATTATGTCAACTTTATTAATGTATTTTATGATAAAGAGCTGCAAATATTTAAATTTAATAAATTTACATGCTTTTATATTAATACATTGTGGCTCATACATTACATATATAACAAATACATTTTAATACATTTAACGTATATTTCATATTTATTTCACATATTCTAACATTCCCCCCTCAAACCAAATTATTTTAAAAGAATAATTTTGGTTTGAAAGTGAATATGTGTTCTATACTATTTCTATATCTATACCAATATTAATATGCTATAATTTAATTTTCATTAATTGTAATTTTATATACTTATTTATATATTAGCTTGTTTTATTTTAACAACTATATTATTACCCTATATTAATATGACATTTTTGTGGTTAAACGTCTTAAAACCTTTATATTTTTATTATGGGTAAAATTATTAATTATTATATTCAAGTTATATTTTTTCGGATTGGTTACTCTTATTTGTACAATCCTATTATTATATTTTGGCAACCTCATTGGGACTTACGCCTAATTGACAACACATGGTTTACCTCTTTGGTTTTATGTACTCTTGACAACTCATGGTTTAACTCTCTGGTTTTTACGTCTATATTTATATTTGACAACTCTTATGGATAACCGCTATGGTTTCACGTCATTTTTTTTTAATTATTAACTTGATTAGTTGTGAATAAATAGCCTTTAATATTCAAAAGTTGTTTATTTACTAATTAATGATTTAATTTATATTCTTTATTAATCTTCATTAAGAGTCTCAAAAATATTTGCATATTAATTTGTCACGTCTCTCATTTATTTTATACGTGTCTTATCTTCTAATTTATTATTTTATTTAGTATATTATTTATTTCAGGGGAATTTTCTTTCATAAAATACTTAATTTTTACGCGTTTTCATATTCTTGAAACTTTAAGATCATTTTTTTTCAAATTAGATCAATCTTCACTAAAGTTGACATAATGACAACTTTTATCATAAATTCTGGATCCTAGGTATTTTAGTTGACATTTTTCTAGTCCGGCTAAGGATATAAATATTCCTTTAAAGAGTCGATGAGACTCTTAATCTGTTAAAAGTCAATAGTTTGGGTTTTATAATTATGTCAACTTTATTAATGTATTTTATGATAAAGAGCTGCAAATATTTAAATTTAATAAATTTACATGCTTTTATATTAATACATTGTGGCTCATACATTACTTATATAACAAATACATTTTAATACATTTAACGTATATTTCATATTTATTTCACATATTCTAACAGAATTAATCATTCTTTTTATTATAAAAATTTAAAAAAGAATTAATCATTCTTTTTATTATAAATATTTAAAAAATAATAAAAGTATTCTGTTTAAATATTTAAAACATGATGGTAAAGTGTTTGAGGAGAAGAAAAAAATATATATTATTCCTATGTAAAACTAGAAAATAAAAAAAAAAAACATTCCACCCATGAGTAAATGAGTGCTATTATATATGAAATATATAAAATATAAGAATAATAATATTGATAAAAAAATTAATGTTCGTAAAAATTAATTTTGCTATAATTTGATTATATATACTATGAATAATTTAATTTATTTAATTTACTAAATATTTATCTATTTAATATTATAATTAAATATATTTAATTATTTATTCAATTAATTAATTATTTATCTATTGGATTGTTAATGATTATTAATTTATTGGATTGACACCTTCTTCACTATCAAATAAGAAACTTTATTCAACTATTTTCCATATTGAAATTGAAAACTTTATTTCAAACTAGGTTTATAATTTTCTTAAATATTTTTTTTGCCATCAAAAATCTGGTTTTATGGTAAAAATAAAAAAAAAAAAAAAATTATTAACATCGTTCATTATTATATATCTATTTAAATAGATATAAATCTATCTATTTATCAATTTATTTTCCAAAGTATTTTCTTTTCAATCAATTAAAATATATATACTTATATATATATATATATATATATATATATATATATATATTTTTTTTTTTTTTAAACTAGAACCAAGAATACTGCACTTTGAATTATTTTACTAGGAACTACATTATTTTGAATAATGATCATCACTTCTATGACCAAATCCAAATCAGAAGTTTTTGATGTTGTTTTCGACCTTAATTCATTTTTAAAAAGCACTAATAAATAAAATAACTTTAATTTATATTTGTTAAAATCTTCTAATGTTTGTTATCTTATTCTAATCTATTTTGAGAGTATTAATGTATAATTACGGTTATTAATGTTTTTATAATCGGTTATTACAATTATTAAAACTTTTTTTTTTTTTTTAAATCATATTAATATTTTATTGAATAAAATTTTCTTCGACTGGAATAAATATTTTTTTTATTTTAATATTTAAAAAAAAAAAGATTTTCCAGTGATTGAAACTGAAAAGTCATCAAGATAATACATTCTCATTGTCAATTAAATTATTATTATTATTATTAATTAATTATTATTATTTATTATTACAATATGTGAATTTATATATTAAATGAATCTAGAATAATGATAATATAAATTATTAATTAAAAGTATCTATACAAGCCACATTTTTAGTATAAATATAAATATAAATTTTATTATGTAAAACATTTCTAATCACCTATTTATATTTACTCATAAATAACCTTATTAATAAAACTTCATATTCAATTATTTATTATTTATTATTTATTATTTATTCAATTATTTATTATTTATTATTTATTCAATTATTTATTATTTATTATTTGTTAATAAATACTGTTTTTATTATTTATTATTTATTATTTATTTATTATTTATTATGTATTATTTATTATTCAATTACTTATTATTTATTTATTATGTATTATTTATTTATTTTATTATTTATTATTTATTATTTAATTATTTATTTTTATATTTGTTATTTATTAAAATAATTATATTTATTAAAATAAACAAATAATTGAATAATTAATAATAAATAATAAATAAATAAATAAATAAATAAATAAATAAATAACAAATAATAAATAATAAATAATTAATATTACGTTTATAAGGTTACTTCATTTTTATTAATATAATTTAAAAAAGCTGGGTTAAATAATAATATAAAATTGGTATAGTTTAATGAATAGCTATAATTATTGGTATATATTAATTTATTTCTTATGGAGTACATATATATAATATTGTAATAGTACATTTATAAATAGATGAAAAAATAATATAAAAGTCAGTATATTTTACAATATATTATCATTCAATAAAAAAACGAAAATATATTTGGTAAATATATTTATATATTATTTTTTTCCAGTAAATAATATATTTAATTGGATTTATATATTATTAAAATATTAGAATTGAGTGTAATATATATTATTATAGTTGCTAAGTATCTGTATTAGTTTAATTTAGCCATGTATTTTGTAATATAAATATAACATATTAATACTATAATAAATAATATAAAAATATTTAATCACTGAAAGAATTGTTTTAAAAATAAAATAATCTTTTTTTTCTTTTCTTTTCATCCAATAAATACACATTAATAATTCAAAAATTTTCCAATATATTAAACAATATATTAGTAAATTGTAAAATAAATTAAATAAATGTAAATGCTTTTTTAATTATTTTTTTTATTAGATTATTAAGATTATTATATAAAAAAATTTTTTTTAGATTATTTTGTTTATTTATTTTATATATTACCATAGTATATATATAATATATGATATAAAAATTCTATATATTTCTATATATATTTATTTTACCTTATTTTTATTTTATATATAAAATTAGATTAAAAAAATTTTTTTTAGATTATTTCGTTTATTTAATATATTACCATAGTATATTTACAATATATAATATAAAATTCTTTATATTTCTATATATATTTTTTATTATATATATTGAAATATACCACAATATATTAAAATTTCTTTTTTTATAATAATAGGTCATATATAAAAATAGAGTAATACCTTTTTTTTTTTTATTTATTATCTAAATTATAATTCTGTATTTAATAATTTAAATTTTTTACAGTAAACAGTTTAAATTTATATTATTTTATTTTCATTTTATTTTACTATATTTTAAAGAAAAAATAACTAAATAACTGTTATATATATATTTTATTATTTAATAATATTAATCTATTATTCAATTTATTCTTTATTTTATTAAACTATTTATATTTTTTTTCTTACATATTTATTTTTAATAGAAATTAATAATATTATAAAGTAAGCATGAAATTAATATGATAAATGTATTATAATTAAAGAAAAAAAATAAATTATTATAAAAAAAAATAATAATTGAAAAAACTAACTTTTTTACTTTTAATAAAATATAATAATAATAATTAATAATTAAAATATTCGTACCCTTTCTATTTTTTTAATCAGTTGAAAAAAAAAAGCAAGAAAGAAAAAGAAATTAAAGGAATAATTAATTGATAAAAAATCATTGTTAATAATTATTACTAATAAGAATATTTTTTCTTTTTTCTTTTTTTCTTTTTTTTTATTTTTTTAAAAAAAAAGTATTCATTATCTCTATAATATAAAATAAAACTTTGCTATTGTAAATAATAAAATGAGTACATTAAGAAATAAAAGGTAATAAAAAAGGATAATTTTATTTGTTTATATATACTTTAAAATAGTTTAGTGTAATTTTTTTTTTTTGTATAATATTTAAATAAACTAATCTTTTATTTTATTATTATTATTATTATTTTTTTTAAATATTCTTATTAATTTATTTCCTTCATATTAAATGATATTCTTCATTTTATTTACCTTAATATACCATTTCAAAAAATAATTGTTCTAATGGATTAATTAAATAAAATACCATCTATATTCTTATAAATGACAAAATAATTAAAAGATTTGAAATACGGGTAGTACAACAGCCATTAAGAGCAAGAGTATGTGTGATATATGTGATATGTCATAATTAATAAATATTCTGCATAATTTATAAATTATGCTGAAGTGATATATATATTATTGATGTTATGAAAAAAAAAAAAAGAAAAGAAAAAAAAAAAATAAATTAAAATTATACTATTTATATATTTTAAAATTAAATTTAAGATGTGTGGTTTTGGTGAAAAAGATAGAAGACCAATTGATCCTCCTCCAATATGTGAACTTGTAAAATATCATTTTTACTTTTTTTTTTTTTTTTTAATTTATTTATTTATTTTTATATTTGAGTACTTTATATCATTATGAATGTGATAAATAATATAATATTCTAATAATTATATTTAATAATTTTTAATAACTTCAATTTTTTTTTTTTTTATAAAAATTTTAGTTATGCTTTAATGAACTAGGAGAAAGAATAAGTATAAGGTGAATATAAACTAAATTTGATAATTACAGATTATTTGATTGATTTAGTATAGGCTTTATTGTTTTTTTTTTTTAATTATTATTTTATTAATTATTATTAAATAATAAGAGTAAAAGGTGGTTGAAAATAAATTATTTTAGTTAGAAAAAAAAGAAAAAATATTTATTTAAAGGCACTCATAGATGAAAAAAAAAAAATAGATATTATAGATATTCTTATATATGTAATGATTCAATCTGATATTTAAATGAAAAAAAAATACATATATTTATTGTATAAAATTTACTTTGATAAATTTTGAAACATAAAATAATTAAATAACAATATATATATATATGAAGGATAGAAACAATTATTTACTAAATTCATATTATTATATACAAATATATACAAATATATACAAATATATACAATTTTTTTTTTTTTTTTTTTTTTTTTTTTTTTTTTTTTTGTAAAATTAAAATATATTAAGCCAAGAGTAATATCAAAATTAAAATATTTTTATTGAAGAGATTTATTTATTATTATTATTATTATTTTTTAAAAAAAAAAAAAGTAAAAAAAAAAAAAAAAAACGAAAGAAATAATATAAAAAATTTATGATTTTAAAAAAAAATATATATATATATATATAATATTATGTGAAAGTGTAATAATATTAAAAGCATATAAAAAAATAATGATGGTAAAAAGTATTGAAATATTAAAAACACAAAAAGATAATTAAAAGTATTGTAATTTTTAAGAGAGTATTATAAAAGGAAAAAGTTCATATAATTTGAACTGGTATATAGTAAAATATATATATATATATATATATATATTTAAAGAAAATGGTAAAAATATTACAAATAAAAGTTAAAACGAAACTTTTTTATGTTAAACATTATATCAACATTTATTAAATTTCAATTAACTAAAAAATGAACAATTTATCCTGTCATTAATAAAAATTATAAATATTTATAAGAACATGATTTATAATTTCATTAAGTTGTTTACTTGTTATTTAAGATAAAAATAAATTAATAATTTCATCAAATAGACTTAACTTTAAATATATGCTTACCTTTTAAAGCAAATTAAAAAATTTCGTTAAATAATTAAAAAGCAACTTATCTTAAATTGGAAACTTCATAAAAAAACTTGATTTTATAGGGTTATTTTTACATCAAAATTTGGAATATTTAATAATAAAAAATAAAGCAAAATCACATAGGATTTTCATTAAATAATTAAAAAAAAAACAACTTACCTTTAATTGGAAATTTCATAAATTAACTAGTATGATATAGTTAAATTTCATTAAATAATAAAAGAACAACAAATTGAAAGTTAAGAACAACTTAACCTTTATTTGGAAATTTCATAAAATAACTTGATTTTATATGGTAATTTTTATATCAAAATTTGGAATATTTAGTAATATAAAGCAAAATAAATAAAAAAAAAAAAAAAAAACGCATAGGAATTTTATTAAATAATTAAAAAACAACTTACGCTAACTTGGAAATATCGTAAATTAACTAATATGATATAGTTGAATTTCATTAAATAATTAAAAAACAACTTAACCTTTAATTGGAAATTTCATAAAATAACTTGATTTTAAAGGGTTATTTTTATCAAAATTTGAAATATTTAATAATATAATAAAAGTAAAAAAAAAAAAAAAAAAAAAGAAAAAAACGTAGGATTTTCATTAATTAAAAAACAACTTACCTTTTAATTAGAAATTTCAAAAATTAATTAATGTAAAAATTTATAACAAAATTTAAGATTTCAAGAAGTAAAAAAATATACTTATCTTTATTTTGAAGCTATCAATGGAAATTTCATTAAATTATTTACCTAACAAAATAGATTTTTATTATAGGATTTATATAACTTTTATGTGAATAATCCAAATTTCATTGAAATTTATATAATATACTTATCTAATTTTGACTTTAAAATGGAATTTCATTGGTAAATTAATATAATAATCATTTGTTTTAAGTATTAAAAAGGGATTTCATTTAACTTTAATGTGAATAATCCAAATTTCATTGAAATTTATATAATATACTTACCTAATTTTGACTTTAAAATGGAATTTCATTGGTAAATTAATATAATAATCATTTGTTTTAAGTATTAAAAAGGGATTTCATTAGTAAATTAGTATAAATATCATTCGATTGAGACTTTAAAAAAAAAAGAGATTTCATTAAATGGTTGTTCTCCATTTGAAAAACTAAAGTTGAGATTTCAATGTTTAATTGCCAATTATTCGAAGTTAAAAATTGGGGATTTCATGTTATAATTGATATTCATTTGAAGCTTTCAATTGGGATTTCATGTTATAATTGATATTCATTTGAAGCTTTCAATTGGGATTTCATGTTATAATTGATATTCATTTGAAGCTTTAAAAAATAGGATTTCATGTTAAAATTGATATTCATTTGAAACATTAAAAAATGGGATTTCATGTTATAATTGATATTCATTTGAAGCTTTCAATTGGGATTTCATGTTAAAATTGATATTCATTTGAAGCTTTAAAAAATGGGATTTCATGTTAAAATTGATATTCATTAAAGTTTTAAATTTGGAATTTCATGCTATCATTGATATTCATTTGAAGCTTTAAAATTTGAGATTTCATTATATGATTCATCCATCAATCGAAATTTCATTATATGATTGTTTCATCATAAATTGGGATTTCATTATATAAGTATTCTTCATATGAAGATTTAAATATAAGGATTTTATTATATGTAATAATAACTCTTTTATTTAAAACTTTAAATAAAGAATATCGTTTGGATATTTATCCCCCTTATTTTTTATTTAAAGTTTTATTGGAATTTCTGGTAAATCAATATGATACTTTTGGTTAAGATAATGAAATTTCTTTATCATTTAAAACAATAAAAGTTGATATAGAATTTCAATACAAATTATATCAATAATTATTATTAATTCAAATTTGAAATCCATAATATTTTTATTGTTTTGAAAATAAAACTTTAATTATATTATTATCAAAAAATAAAAAATAAAAAAAACTATTTATATTTTTATGGCGTAAAACTTTTGACAATAATTATTACAAATTAAAAAGTACCATCATCATTCAATATAAATAATATACATATCATAACAATTCTTATTAAATCAAAGTCTTTTAAAAGTGATAAAACTAATCACTAACACTATATTTCAAATTACTATAATCATAAAAATATTATTTCTTTCGTTGTTTTACATATATATACATATATATAATTTTATTTATTTATTTATTTATTTTTTTTTAACTTTATTATTTATTTTTTTTCTGAAATGGTTTTTATTTAAACCTTTTTTATTTTTTTTTTTAATTAATAAATATACGATTTTTTATTTTAACTTTTTTTTTTTTTATTATTTAAATTTTAATAAAATTTTTATTATTATTGTTTATTACATTACCTTATAAACAATTATTTTAGATAATTTTATAAGATATTTTATAATATTAATATAAAATTACATATATATATATATAAACAAAATCATAACTAAAAAAAAAAAAAAATGATATATTAACCTATTTTTTATATATATATTCTTCATATATATTTCCTAAAACAATATAATTATCCCTTCATATTTTATTTTTTTAAAAAAAAAATAGTTGTGAAGAACAAATGTTTTTTGTGTGTCACTGTGGACTTTGGTCAGAAGACTGTGAAAAAGAAAGAAATTTAATCGCCAATCCCTGTGCTTCTTCCACCTTTACACGAATATTAGTTGGCTCATTAGTGAGTTCAACCTATTCACTAATAAGTCCAGAAGGTGTTCAAAGTGTATATTTCATATTTCCTGATCTTTCTGTAAGAATGGAAGGAAAATATAGGTTAAAATTTTCATTATGTAATTTAGCAGCGTAAGTATTTAAAGATATATTATATAAACAAGATTTTTTATATATTAATATTATTATTTATTATTTATTATTTATTTTATTTTTATTTATTTATTAAATCTATTATTAAAAATTTAAAAGATATCTATATGTTTTCTTTTTATATTATTATTATTTTTTTAATGAAACAAAAGATAAAAAAAAAAGTTATTTATTTATTAAAAAATTTTTATTTATTTATTTATTTATTTTTTTTTTTTTTTTAAAAAAAAAAAAAAAAGGGGGAAATAATTTTTTATAGTTAAATAGTTATATATATATTATAAAAAAAAAAAAGTTTTCAATAATTAATAATAATTAATAATTAATGAAAAAAAGTGAATTTTATAATTGTCCTTTTCAAATTAAAGTTTTAAACTTGACTAATATTTTATTATTTTATTTGTTGATTTGATTAATTAAAATTTTTTAATATTGCATTATATTATATAATATATATTAGATATATTGGATACTTTTTATATATATTAAAAAGATTTATTTGAAAATAGACCTTTATTATTATTATTATTATTATTATTATTATTTAAAAATAATCAATTAATCAATTATAAAATAATCATTTTAATAATCAATTAATCAATTATTAATATAAACAAAAAAATTATTTTTTATTTTTTTTTTTTTTATTTTAAATTTTATAACCTCAATCTATTTATTTTATTTTATTTTATTTTATTTTATTTTATTTTATTTTATTTTATTTTATTTTATTTATTATAATTTTTTATAAATTTCATATTAGAAAAAAAAAATTATTTTATAATATATACTTCTACTAATATATATACTAATATTACTAAACTATTATTTATAGTGTTACTGAAGATAATTCATTAATCCTAAATCAAGGTGAGGCCCCGATAAACTCTGAACAATTTTCAGATATATTTACTGTATATACTGCTAAACGTTTTCCAGGAATGACAGGTTAATAATAAACTTTATAATAGAATATTTCTTATGATCTATAAATAGAAAAATATTTATATATTAAATATATATATAAATTCTATACAAATTCTAAAGACTTTTTCAAAATATAAATTATTTTTAAATATTTAAAATATTATAAAATTTATATATATTTTTAAACATTAATTTTTTTTTTAAAAAAAAAAAAAAAAAAAAAAAAGATCTCTTTTAAATATAAAAATATATTTATATGTATATTTATTAATATTTATATTATTTTAATTATTATTATGATTATTATTATTTAATTTTATATAGAATCTACTGAATTATCAAAATGTTTTTCAAAGCAAGGAGTCAAGGTAAAAGATTGAAATATTAATTAGAATTAGAAGAAATAAAAATTGATATAGTTTACATTGTCATTGTCATTTTTATTTTTTATAATTATTATTATTATATGATATATAAAATTTAATTTATTATAATATATTTAATATTTTATATTTTATATATATTGAATTTTAAAGAATTAATTTAAAAAGAAAAAAAAAGAAAAAAAAAATTTTATTTTTTTTTTTAATTTATAATTTATAATTTCGATTTAATTAAATTTAATACAGAAAAAAAAAAAAAAGTTTTTCCCTAATTTAGATTTATATAAATTTAATTTATTTATTTTTATTCTGTATATTGAACTTTATTAATTATTATATTTATTAATAATACTTTATATATAAATATAAATTAACATTTATTTATATCTTTAAGGTTTTTTATTATTTTTTTATATTAATAATAAACATAATAATAATAATAATACTCTACTTATATAATACTAATAATAATATTATACTATAATACTAATACTAATTCAATATATATATATATTTTTAATATTTTATTTAGATACCAATTAGACATGAAGTCCGTTCAAGAAAAGCATTAACTCAAGACTCAATAAATCGTGATAAAAGTAGTTCTCTAACAAATAATAAGTCAAAATTCAAGATATAAAATAAATATTAGGCACTTACAATAAATAATACACAACTTAAATTATAGATTATTTAAATAAATTTATTTTAAATTATTATAATAATAATAATATTATTATTTTCAAATAAATATAATTTTTTTTTTTTTTTAAATATATTATTATTATAATTAATAATAAAATAAATTTTAAAAAAAAAAAAAAAAGAGAGAAATAAAGGTTAATAATCAATAAAATTGACAACTATTTTCTTTCTTTCTAATTTTATAATATACTAATATAATAACATATAATATAAAATAAAATAGAACTATCAACGTAGTTCAATTGAATATCATATTATTATAAATTATTCCCATTATAACATTTTATTTTTAAAAGTTTTTTTTTTTTTTTTAAAAAAAAAAAAAAAAAAAACTTTTCTCTCTCTTTATATATATATTACTGTTAATTTTTTCATTTTTAATTTTTTTTTATACACATAACAATCAAAAAAAAAAAAAAATACAAATAATAATACTTATCAACTTTTTTTTTTTTTAATATTAAAAATATAAGACCTATTAAATAAATTTTAAAATTTTTTATTTTTTTAATAATAATTTTAATTTTAATTTTAATTTCAATTTTTTTATTTTTTTATATTTTATTTTTCTTTTTTATTTTATAACATACACTTTTTATCTCTATTTTAATTAATAAATTAACAAAAAAAAAAAAAAAAAAAAAAAAAAAAAAAAAAAAAACATAAAGAATAAAAATCTATGTACAATAATAATAGTTAATTTAATTATATTTATTTATTTAATATTATCAATAAAGATTATAATAAAAAAAATATATATATATATATATATTTATATAAAATAAAAATAAAAATAAAAAAATAAAAATAAAAAAATAAAATAAAAAAATAAAAATAAAATAAATATTAAAATTAAAATTAAAAATAAAATTAATAATTAATATGACAAAAATAAAAAACATTTATTTTTTTAAATTTTTTTTTTATTTTTATTTAAATAAAATGTTAAAAATAAAAATGATCTTTAAATAATTTAATTTAATTTTAAATAGATCAAAGAATAATCTAAATTAAAATAATCTAATTTAAAATAAAATAAAATAATCTAAAATATTCTAAAATTAAAATAATCTAATTTAAAATATAATAAAATAAATTAAAATAAAAGAAAGGAAAGGAAAAAAGAAAAGAAAAAGAAAAAGAAAAAGAAGAAAGAAATTTTTTTTTTTTTTTACGTTATATTAATTTTTATTATTAATTAAAAAATATTTTTAATTTTTATTTATATATATTATATATAAAGTAAATATATATATAAATTTGAGTTTATATATATATATATATTTTTTTTTTAAAGTATTATTAACAACTAATATTATTATTATTATTATTATTTATTAATATTGAATATTAAATTGTGATTGCAAAAAATGATTTATACGGCCATGATAACTGCAAATAGATGTTGTCACATTAATCATTTGTATATCTTAGTATATCTTAACATGAATTACAAATCTCATCATCGCTATCTCTATATGATCGATCGATTATAATTGATTAGTAAAAATGATCTAATTGTTTTAACCTGATTTTTTATGACCAACTTTTTTTTTTTTTTTACAATTTTTATTTACTCCTTTTTTTTATTTAAACTTTTTTCTAATAATAACCATAGTAATAAAAAAAAAAAAAAAAAAAAGGGATTGGATTCAAAATATTTTTGATAATCTCTTCAAAATTATTTATCTGCTCCACCAAAAATTTTTTCTTAAAAAAAAATTTTATTATTATTATTATTATTATTATTATTATTATTATTATTATTATTATTATTATTATTATTATTATTATTATTAGTAAAGATTAACACTAATAAAAATTCTAATAATTGTTATGATGTACCACCATCTAAAAATTGGACCATTATTTCAATTCAAATTATCTTAACAAATATCGGTAGTAGCATTTAGACTATTATTTCACTAAAATAATGGAAAATAATATAATAACATTTTTTTGTTGATGGCTAATATATTTTTTAATAAGTATAAACAAGATTTATTTTTATTGGGTATATTAAAAATTATAAAATTTTTTTTTTTTTTTTTTTTTTTTTTTTTTTCATTTCAAATTTATCATTAAAACTAGTTTATTAATTTTTAATATATAAAAAAAAAAAAATTAAAAATATATTAATATATTTGTAATATTGTTATATATAACACTTAAAATCAGAAATGTCATTTATATTTTATTATGTGTTTATTTATTTATTTTTTTTTTTGCTTTTGCATTTAGAAAGACCTTCATCATTTAAGAATATGCCATTACATGTTATTATATAATTATTTTTCTATAGTAGTCCAACTTTATTGGTTAACATTTAACATTACACTGCATTATATTATCAAATAAAAAAATTTTTTAACACTTAATAATGTAGTATTAAAGTACAATGTAGTTAAACACATACCTGTGATATTTAACATTCCCCCTTACATTGACATTTTCTATATTTCCATAATGAAATCGGTAAAGTATTTAAGCTTGGGTTCAGAAATACTTTTTTTTTTTTTTTTTTTTTTTTTTTTTGATTTCTCCACTTAATCATATTTATATTTTATGTTCATTTATTTACATTGTCCCTTTTTTGTTTTCATTTTTTCAGCTGTATCTTTACATAATTTATTATCTATTCAAATATTAATTCTAATATGTTGAATATTTCATTTATCTAATCTTATTTATTCATATAGCTTGATTTTATACATTCTATTAAAATTTGAGTATTTTGGCTTTATTTTTCTATGTAATTAATTTAGGCTTTATTTTTCTATGTAATTGATTTCTATGATATTGAATTATTTCCTAATATAAAGATATATCCTGAGGTGGATCTTCTCTGAATTTCATCACTCCTGCTCTTAAAAAATTTTCTTTTCCGTTATAATGGATTGAATCATCCTTTGTACTTCTAAGATATTTTTAATATTATTTGAATACCTGCAGCCATATCAACCTCTGTTAGATTCTCAGAAAATCTTGCAGCTTAATTTACTTCGATTGCTATATCTTGTCTTATTTTTTTTTATTTTTTTTTTTTTTTTATTTTTGATACATATAATGGAGAACTAATCAATCTTTGATAATCATATTTTGTTAATTTTCTCAGAATTTTTCTCTATCTTCTAATTTTTTTTTTTTTTTTTTTTTTTTGCATTAATACATGATATTCTAGTTATTTTAGTATTGTTTATATTCTAGTTAATTAGCATTTTTTTAAATATAATCTTTGTAATTAATTTTGTAGCCTTAATTTTATTTTAATTATATTAAATTCTAATGATTTTCTTTTGCTGTTTTATCTATGGAACTTTTTATGTATTTATGTTTTATCTTTGTAGCAATTATGATGATTTCTTTATTCTCTCCTGCAATTAATATATCATCAACATAGAGTGTTAGTAATAAGCATAATTTATTATTGTTTTCATATTTACTAAATAAATAACTATCTGTATTATACTGAATTAACCAAAATTTCTTAAGAAATCCGGAGATTTTGTAAAACCATTGTTTTCCAGCTTGTTTGAGTCCAAAGAGAGCCTTTTCTAATAATCCAGATTTTCCGAAATTTAATTTTTTTGTCATCCGACTAAAATTTGTATATAAATTTACTCATCTGGTTTGGATTAGTATTCAATTCATGTAGGCAGCTTTACTATCAATCTGTCTTAAATACCATTTATCTATTGTTGCAATAGCAATTGTTAAAGTCTAAAAACGATCCATTTTCTATTGTATGATAGGTGACTAGGGATAGGTGTAGTCAATTCTTTTTAATTTGGCGAAAACCTCTGACTGATGACCAATCTTTAATTTATATATACCATTAAATTTAATAGTAAAAAAAAAAAAAAAAACTATTTATTTAATAATCGAGGGGTTTAATGCCTAATTTATATATACCATTAAATTTAATAGTAAAAAAAAAAAACCTATTTATTTAATAATCGAGGGGTTTAATGCCTTTTTTTTTAGAATATCTTCTTTTTCTACAATTTTTTTAAATAACATAATTTCCATATAAATTTTGTAAAATTTCTTTTTGTTTATGGCATCTTTCCATCCATTCCTATCCATTTTGTCTGTATTCTTTTTCTTTTTTTTTCTGAATTCGTGACATCCTTCTTCAAAAGTCTTTAATCTTTGGAATTATTGTATTACTAATATTATTATTGTTATTAACTCTCTTTTCTTTAATGGGATTTCATTTTCATCATCTGAATTTGTTTTGTTTTCCTCTCTCTCTCTCTAAAAAAAAAAATATGATTTATTTAATGTTGGTGTTCTGGTTTTTTGCGTTTTTTTATTTTCAAAAACCTAAAAAGTTTAGATCTGTCAATTTTCTTATTAAAAAAAAAAATTATTTCGTTCGGGAATTTTAAAAATTAATTTCGTAATGCGGATTTAAATTGTACAATTGATACAGGTACATTGAATAGCTTTCATCCCACAAGAAGAAGAGAAGAGATAGGAAGAAGAATTTAGCATTTAGCCGTATTGAGTTAATGTATCACTGTAATGATTTAGAGAAGTAATATTATCATAAGTATAAACTAATTCCGTATACTGTTGTAAAGATTTTCCAAAAAAAAAAGTATTATAATTAACAAATAAAAAATAATAAATCTATTTAATGTTGTAAATATATTACACAAAATAAATATATTCATATTGCTGTATATCTTTTAAAGATAGTGATATTATTTGTTTTATTCCCAATTTTTATTTACATATAATATTTTTATAAAAATTATTTTACATAATAATAATATAATAATAATATAAAAACTAAATATTTAATAGTAATTTTTTTTTTTTTTTTTTTCATTGTTATTTTATATAATTATTTTGTATTTATCATTTATTTCTATATTATTGTTTAATATATTATATTTAAGGAGATAAACATATTAATCATTATTGATTTTATATAAATGATTATTACAATATATTTAGTTAATATATATATAATATTAATAAAAACAAATAAAGTAAAACTATATATAATATAGTGATAAATATTTTAATTTTAAAATAGCAGGAAGTGTAGTTCGAAAAATTTCATTTTGGAAAATTCGTAAAAAAAAAAAAATTTTTTTTTCCAAAAAAACAAAAAACAAAAACATAGACTTGCACATATGGGTACCCATCTCCCATATGGCCATACAGTTATTAATTAACTGTAAGGTGATGAGTTATTGGCATACTGTATCAGCTTCGCCGCTCTCAATCGTCGTTACACACTGCCCGGAGATGCATTCCTAACGTTCCTACATATATCTCTAATGACCACGAGCATCAGAACGGAACCATTAACTCCTCCCTAGTGGGTGTAATCATTGGCGATTGGAAATTTTACAATCATCAAGCTCTATGCTTCAATTCAAAGCGTAGTATCAGGGATGGGTGAAATAATCATTTGAGGGAAAGCCTTATGGACATCACGTGTGGTCTCATGATATCCCAGGATAGAAACCTCATCCGATTATTTGGTGCCATGCCGAGGATTCGAACCCCGCCCTCTACAGTGACCTGTATCGTCCTAACCGACTGGACCAACATGGCTTTTTTTTTTTTTTTTTTTTTTTCCAAAAAGGTACTAAATTTTATTTCTCAAAATTTAATAAATAGATAAATAAATAATAAAATAAATAAATAATACCTTTATAATAATATATAAATAAATAATAAATAATTAAATAGATATTTTTTTTAATTTATTATATTTTTATTTATTGGATAAAAAAAATAATTGGAATATATATATATTTTTTTTCATAGATTATTTCTCAATTAATAAATAATTAATGTTTATTATTATTAAATTTTATAATTATTATAATTATTTTAATTTATTGATTCAATAAAAAATTTAAAAATTTAAATATTAAAAAAAAAAAAAGAAATAATTTTAAAAGGATTATGTAACTATATATTAAAAAAAAAAAAAAAAAAAAAAAAAAAAATCAATATAAAATAAAAAATAAGCTCAATTTTATTTAAAATTTATATAATTTTAATAATATTTAATAAGATTGAATCTTTGAAAATTAATTAAAAATATTTAACAAAATGGAACTAATAGAGGAAAAAAGTGTAAATAATTATTAATAATATATATATATAATTATTCATTTAATAAAAAGAATAAATCAAAGGTATATCGATGTACCCAATACGGAACTTTATATAAATGTAAATCTTAATATTATTTTAAAATGATGAAAAAGAAATATGTAAAAACGATCAATTAATTATTTAAATATTATTTTTTAATTTTTAATAATTATATTTTAAATTATTATTCTTTACTTCTTTTAAATAATTAATTTTTTAATACTTGAAATTCTAATGTATATTTATTATTATATATATATATACATTTTAGAATTTATTTTTAAATTTATTTATTTATTATAGTTTTGTTTATTTATTTATTTATTATTTATTTAATTATTTATTTAAATTATATTTGTTTTATTATTAATTTATTTATTTATTAATTTTTAAAAAAAAATACCAAATGCAACTTTTTCGAAATGAAAATTTTCGAAAAAGTTGCATAAGGCTCCTGGTTCGAACCCGCTCTATGACCTTATCAGTTTTCCCTTCGGGATTTTATGATAATGCATTGATAGAGCAATTACAGGTAAGTATATTGGATTAAGTATGATGGATTTGTGGGTGATTTGAACTCTGGTCAAAACTAAGGTGTTTTGGGCATATATTAGGAAAAACGGCACAAACCTGTCTAGATACTTAAGTTATATCCAAATTGTAAATAATATGGTCAATTTCCTTAATTATACCATCTCCAAAAACTAATTAAGATTTCTGCTATTCCCGATGATAGAGGGGTGGGTAGTATGACGGTCAATCCGGATTTTCGTAGTCTGTTGGGGACCATGCCTAGTACTTTAAATCCCTCTTAGAGGTAGTAGAGCGTCGACGTCAAAATGATAAGGCATGTAAGGATCTGTTCCTTAAATACACTCATGTGACCTACCAATGATGTAGAAATCATGTGAGAAAGTCTAAAAAAAAAAAAAAAAAAAAACTAAAACTTAACCGAAATAATTATTATAATATTTTTATTATAGTTTTTATAGTAATTTTACATAATCAAATAAATTAATATAAATTTATTTATTTATTAATTTTTAAAAAAAAATTACCAAATGCAACTTTTTCGATATGAAATTTTCGAAATGCCTCACACTCCATATATCCTCACAGAATATTTACATGTATAAGAATCAGCCACATATAATCAAATAAATTAATATAAATTATAAACAAGTAAATATATATATATATATATAAAATAAAATTTATTAATGTATAAAAAATAAATTTAGTTATTTGAATTAAGAGTTAAATAATAATTAGTAGTTAATAAATAAATATTAAATATTGAATTTAATTATATTTTGTTTCCCGTATAACAAAACCTTAGAAAAGAGTTATATCAAATAATATTTAATTAATTAACAGGTATTATCAATATTTGTATTAAAAATATAATAATTATGTATTTATATTATTAAATAATAAAATAAAAATTATAATATTATATTTAAAATTCAATATATGAATAATAATCATATTGCTTTAATAAACTGACAATAACTATTATATTATCATTATATAGCATTGTTTGCATATAAATTGATTTTTACATATTTCTTTTAAGAAAAATATATAATTTTATTACAATTTAAAATAATTATGATTTGTAAATGAAGGATATATTATTTATTGTTTTTTATTATATCTTATATAATATAATTTAATAATGTTGTGATCATAAATTTAAATATGACAGTATTGATAGTTATTGGATTAAATCTATAAACCAGAATTAAAAACTTAATCAAATTAACATTCTAGGTACACATGATTGTGGAACACTTGGGATGGAAAAAAAAAAAAAAAAAAAAAAAAAAATTATTTTGTAGAGGCGTGGGAGCAAACACAAAGCATGAATAATCTATCTATGATCAATGACAACATGACATTAGATACCTAGATTTAAGACTTGCAGTAGATGAAAAATGATCATTTTTAATTCAATATTTCTTTCGCATGGTGATTTTTATTTGTTATAATTCGAAATTCTTCACAAAATTCTGTACTTTATTTGGAAAATGTATTATATAAATGAATATAATTTTTAAATAAATATCCATATGAAACAATTATTATCCATTTAAAGAAAGAACATCTTCCAAACTTAATACAATTTAGTTATAATAAAAATTATCCTAAATCTATTACTCTTGCTAGTTTACTTGTAATCGAAATAATTAATTTATAGTTCAAAGATTAGTATATATATATATATATTATTGTAATACCATTCCAACTCTTGATGAAATAAAAGGTAAAATATTTGTAATTACACGTAGGAAATTTTTATTATGAGGAATATAATACTACAGGATAAAACATAGAAATTCCAGATAGGAGTAATTGCAATGAATATAAAAACAGTTGAGTAAGTGGTATATTTAATGATTTTAAATTGTGTTATCCTATTATTGAAGGTAATTATTTATAATTATCATTTTAAAGATAATTATAAATTAGAGGAAGATGATAAACGGGATTTGATCAAAAGATATGATAGAACTTAATATTCAGTCCGGATCTAAAACATATAATATAAATGAATGCCATCTTTATCCTGATATAGTAACTGATACAATGTAATTAAATATATAACTGTGATATTTAACAGATATATTAGCAAATAATTTCAAGTAAGCAAGGAATTAAGAAAGCAAAACAACAATTAGAATACAAAATACATTACTGATTAACAATCATAATAACAAATGAATTGTCAGTTATTATCACAATTTCAACAATTATAATACACATCATGATTAACTATCACAGGAATCATTATCCTTTTTTTTTTTTTAAAAAAAAAAAAATAAATAAAACTTTAATTATTAATAAGTAAATATTATTAATAATCATACAAAATATATATCATGTGACTTATGTGATGACTAAAAGGAATATGAAAATAATGTGATAAAAATAAATATATGTAAAAACATAAATCTATTTTATTACATTATTCCATTTATAAATTAAATTTTAATATCAATTATAATCAATAATTTTTTATTTTGAAATTATGGAGATAATTAATAATTTATTTTCTCTAAAATTATATTTTTACATTTATAATGATTTTATTATATATATATAAATATATTTTTATAATAATTATAGTATTTTATATTATTTACTTATACATTTTATACTATATATTTTAAATAAATAATAATAAATATCATAAGGAATATCTTAAAATGGATTAAAGCAATAAAAAATAATTGTATTTTTCAGTAATTTTTTTGTTTTTTTACTATTACTTTTATAAGATCATAATTCAATTAAATAAATAATATTGTTACCATAATCATTAAAAATTTTTTTGCCTAAAAAAGATTATAAAATTTTATCGGATTAATTTATATTAAATATATTATTACAAAGTATTGTTTTTTTTCTTTTTTTTTTTTTTTTTTTTTTTTTTATATATTTTATTTTATTTTTTTATTTTTTTGGAAAAAAAAAAAATATATAATAAATATGGTAAATATTAAAATGAATAAATTTACTAATTAGGAATATTAAGCCATAAATCATCAAAAAAAAAAAAAAAAAAAAAAAAAAAATTATTAAAATTAAATATAATTCTCCCAAGAACATGTAAAGTTTTTATTAAATTAAATAATTATATATATATTTTTTATAAAATTATAATTGGTTACCATAAAAAAAAAAATCTATGCTGGCTTTAATTATTACATGATAATATTCATTATGAGTACTATTTTTTCTTAAAAAAAAAAAAAAAAATACTACATTTTTGTTAAAGTTTTATTTACGTCCATTTCTAATGATTCATGATCTTTCGTATAATAGTACAATCGATTAAATAATTATTGAAGGAGTACATTGTTCTCTTTTATTAAGTTCACTTATTAGTGATGAATCTGTTACATATTTTATTAATACATTGATAGCATTAGAACTAGTTAAATCTATTTTAGTATTATTAACCAAAATTGATAATATATATAAAGCATTAACTAAAACTATCGATAAAATCAATATTTTATTCAATAAATTAAGTACTTTATTTAATACTGTATATTTATCTTTTTTTTTTTTTTTTTTTTTTTTTTTTTTTTTTATAGGTAATTATCATAATAATTCATTTATATTTTGATTATTTATTATATTTAAATTAATATTATTATTTATATATATTATAAAATATGTTAATCTACTATGGTAATGTACTTTTAATATTTAGATAATATAATAATTTTTTATGTTAAAAATTTATATATTGTCATATATTATAAACTTTATATAACTTTATTCCCTTAATACTTATTCATATTTATATAATTGAACAATATTAATAATTTAATAAAAACAGATATAAATAATTAAAAAGAAATATCACATTTATTAAAAAAGTAAAAAATATAATTATTAATAGAAATTAATACTATTAAGTATTTCTATATACATATATACATGAAATATACATGAAATATAATAATAAATAATTTTACATTAGATATTGTTTTTTTAACTATTATTTTTGAATTCCACATCCCTTTTAGCTACTATCATTATCATTATTCCAATGATTATTACTTAACTACTATGGGATAGTGTTATAATGATTAATTCAGATTTAGGAAGTTAAAATGATAAAGTAAGATTTAACATTAAATTTAACAAATTTATTAAATAAATATATATATATATATTTTAAAATGGTAATTAGTTTTCAATAATAAATGACTTAATAATTATTAATCATTATCCATTTATAAAAAAAGAAAAAAATTATTATTCAAAATTATTTTCAGAATTCTTTTAATATATTTGTTCATTCATTTTAATGTTACATAATCATCTATAGCAGAAACAATTTTATATTATAAATATATATATATTAAATCATATAAATTAATACTATAATTATATAAAAATAAACATTTACTTATTATTTCATCACTTATATTAAAGGTTCGATATAATATTAATATTGAATTTACTAAAAAAAATATATTATATAATTATTTATTAATATAAGTGAATACTTTCATAAAATTAAAAAATAATTACAAAGTAATTATTAAATTTATTAAAGTAATAAAAATATAAATAGTTCAATTTTTTTTTTTTTTTTTTTTTTTTTTTTTTTTTTTTTTTTTTTTTTTTTTTTTTGTTTGTTTGTTTGTTTGTTTGTATGTATGTTTTTCATAATTTATTTTTCAATAAAATGCAAGCGAAAATCTTCTCTTTATTAGTAATTGTTCTTTTAGCTCATAACTTCTGTTCATGGAAGTGTCTGCAGAATTCAAGAAGGTGTTTTCTGGTATTGAAAGCTTTAAAAAATAGTCCTTATTATAACATCTAACATAGAAGTGGTAAAAAGGTTTCACTAGAAATCCAAGTTATCGTGAATCTGCTGATGATAAAATAAAAAAAATTTAAGGAAGTAACTTTCCTAAATGTCCAAAAATTAGTTGTGTTATTGTTACTGGGGTACTCTTAGATACTACCATAGTAATACCAATAGTTATTACTAACCTATTCATTAACTACTATGGGATAGAGTTATGATGGTTAATTCATCTTTAATAATATAAACTGATAAAGGATAGTTTAGCATAAATATTAAAAAAAAAAAAAATAATTATATAATAAATTTACAAATAATTATTAATATATATATATAACTTTGACAAAAATATTAATAAAGATAATGTACATTTATTATTATTTATTGATTAATATTTATTTAATTGATAAATTTTTATTGTAATAATATATTTATTAATAATTTAGAACAACAAAAATGAAAAACATTTGTATAAATTATAAATAATATATAGAAATAAACTTATATTAAAATTGTAAAGAATAAATAAAGAAGTAACATAAAATACATTTGAAAGTAATTAAATATATAAATAATAATTTAAAGGAATATTATTTAATATTAAGTATTAAAAAATTTAGAATAGTAAAAGCTTATTAAAATTCATTTCATAATTTTTTTTTTTATAATAGAAATAATTAACTACAATAACTTTAGATTTATATTTAAAAGGATAGAATTATAATTAAAGTTCGTTTTTTAATAATGTTACAAATTTATCTTGTATGTCAATATTTAAAAGTAAAATGATAATATGATAATTTTAGAGTTAGAATGCACTTTATCGTTGTCCATAAAAATCTTAGTTTCATCATGTATGGTAAATAATTATATTTTTATAAAAATTATATTAAATCATATAATTTTATATTTAATAAAATTTTTATTGGTTTACCAAATAAATATTTAAATAAAAATCTCTTTCAAAATGTACTTTAATGCATAAAAATTTCAGCATATATGGTGAATAATTTAATTTATTCTAAATTATAATTAATTTTTAACAATAAAATGATTCATTTATTAATTATCTATACCAATTTATTAATTAATTGCTATTAAAATTAATTATTATAGAAATCATTTAATATATTTAATTTGTTTTATTACTTCCGGTGTATAAAAAAAAAAAAAAAAAAAAAAAAAAAAAGAAATAATCATTTAAATTAATATATATTATATATTAGAAAAAAAAATAATAATCATTTAAATAAATATATATTATAAAATTATATAAATTAATACTATAATTGAATAAAATTAAAAAATATACCTATCATTTCATCATTACTCATATTTACTGAGTATATAATATTTTTTGTGAGTTTACAAAATAAAAATAAAAATAAGAATAAATAAATAAATAAAACATGTATTTGAAAGTAAATAAATATAAAAATAATAATTAAAAATATTGTTTTATATAAAATTATTTATTATTATATATTCAATATTAAAAAACAAACGATAATTGATATTTTAATATTTCTGTCACAGCTATCAGTAACGGTATTACCGGTTTTAAACATAGAGTACGTTCTTCTTCCCTGTAGTAGCTCAGTGTAATTTTTTTTTTTTTTTTTTTTTGCTTTTGATGATTTATTTATTAACTTTTCACTTATTAGCGAATAAAAAACCTTTAAATGCTATATATTCAGAAAAATAGAATTTGAAAATAATATCAATTTTTACATATGATGTGACAATACTGAATACTTAAAATCTAAAGAATACAAATTATTAAGACTATTTCTAAATAAAATTCTGAATAAACTTTCCTGTATCCTTATTTTGTGAGGATTTTAATATTCCTTTCATATTCTATTGCCAATTATGTGTGGTGAATTTTACTCATATCTCAATTTATATAGTAATTTATTATTGTTAAGAGCATCGATATCGAAATGATACGACAGAGAAAAAATTTTAATGAAGAATTGAATTCCAATTCCTCATAAGGTCTTGCTATATCATCGTAATAAAAAGAACTTGGAAGCTATTTTATTATTAATTCTAATATTATTTATCTCTTGTTTTTTTTTTTTTTTTTTTTTTTTTTTTTTATTATTAATTTATTTTTTACTCAATATTTTAATGTAATTCATATATTTTTTTATATGATATTAATAAAGTTTTATTATTTCCTAGCCTAAATCGACAATATAATAATCGTCTAATATATTATATTTTAAAATATGAATTTTTTTTAAAGCAATATTTTGTTTCATATTAATAATATATAATTTATTAATAATTATATTAATGATATTCATAAAAGAATAAAAAGAATAAAAAAAAATAAAACTTTGTTCTATTTCAAGGAGAAATTTTAAAAATGTGGATAGGATCTTATTTGCATAAATTTAATTTCTTATAAAAGATAATAAAATATATTGTTGATATGAAATAATAGAATTATGAAAATATTTTACTTTAATGTAAAATATAAATTGTATGAAATAAATGTAATAAGACCAAAAATATAATATTTAAGATTTAAAATTATTTTTTTATTATTATTTATTTTAATAGATATTTTAAACAATCATAATTTAAATAAAAGTTATTATTATTTATTTATTATTTATTTATATATTTATTTATTATTATTATTTATTTATTTATTATTATTTATTATTTATCATTATGACACCTAATGTTTACTTAATAATATATTTTATATATTAAACAATGATATTTGTTCAATTGCTTAAAAGGTTATACAGTTCATCCTCAAAAAATAAAAAATAAAAAATAAAAAAAAAAAAAAAAAAAGACAAATAAAATAAATATAATAAATCCTCTTAAATTGTATATAGAATTAATATCTAAACTAAACCCTATTATTATTACCCTTGTTTAATTATTGATTTTATAATTAATTTTAAACTTAATACATTGCTTCATTTCCTTGTAAACTTTTGAATTTTTAATAACAAATAAAATATATATAAAAGACATGGAATAATAATAAATAGAAAATACATAAAAGACATGGAATAATAATAAATAAATATATATATATAAAAGACATGGAATAATAATAAATAAAATATATATATATAAAAGACATGGAATAATAATTATATATATATTTTTTTTTAATTTATGAAAAGAAGAAATAAACTATTGCCGTAATTATATTGTATGAACAAAAAAAAAAAAATAAATAAACTATTACCATAACAGTACTGTAAATGAAGATATAAAATTAAAAAAGACAGAATAATTTAAAAATGGTTATATTTATTTTTTGAATTAATGTTTTCACTAATTGTCTACTAAAAAACAAAAAAAAAAAATTATCAAAATATTCATTTATCAGATTAACAATTTAAATAAAATTTAATATTGTTGTTTTCTAAGTTAAATTAAAATATTATATAGAATAAAGTTAGACAATGTAATGTATCACTATGTACAAAAATTTTTTGGTGGCCACTACATTAAAAATTATATTTAAATTATAAGTTTTTTTTTTTTTTTTTTTTTTTTTTAATTTATTCAAATTGCCCTCAATTTAATAATTAATTTTAAATATGATTTATTGCCCTCAATTGTTATTAAATATTAATTATTTTATAAATATATTCACTACCAAATATTTTATTTGTTTTATTAACTATTAATTTAAATTCTTAGTAATGGATTTATAACAATAAATAGAATATTGTTATAATAATAATAGACTTTATAGAAGTATTATAATTTCTTAAATAAATATTTATTTTTCCTTCAGAAAAAGATAAATTAAAAAATTAAAAAAAAAAAACATTTTAAGAAAAAAATCTGTTCAATTAATTAATTTAAACAATAATTAATAAAAAAATTATTTTAAACCATAATATAATATTTCTTAATATTTAGTGAAAAATAAGTTCATATATTATTTAAAATATTATTATTATAATTAAGTTTATATCCTTAATGTGAATTTTAAAACGAAATACAATGAAAAAAAAATTATATATATATATATATATATATTAATAATAATAATAATAAATTATAAATCTATGTTTATATACAGTTAAAAAAAGAAAAAAAGTTCCTTTTTTTTTTTTATTTCTATTTAATTATTCAATATATTAATATATATTTTAAATAGTTAAAGAAATGTTTTTTACTAATAATTATAATTAAAAATATGTACATTTAAATATTGTTTTATAATATTTTAAGTTATTATTTAATTATTCATTTATTAAAAATTAAATTAACTAATATATAATAAATTAATTATTAATTAATCAATTTATATATATTATTTCACTCTATAAAAATTTTTTATATTGTTTTAAATTAATTGTTCTTTTAACCAATGGTAACCTAATAATTTATTTGGATAGTTGATTAAATATATATTATAATCAATAGGAATATAATGACTTAATTAATTATATATAAATATATACATTTTAATTTACTAAGCATATATAGATATATAATTTAAATTATTAAACATAGATATATACAAAATTTAGATTATTAAACATTAGTAGAGATATATATTACTGAATTAATTGAAAATATATAGATTGGTATGTCATTGAATTAATTAAAAATATATAGATATATATCATAGAATTTATTAAAAATATATAGATTTATTTATTATTGGTTATTTCTCCCCTTTTCAACCTCACATCTGTCATGTGAAAATATTTAGACATTTTTAATAAAATAGTTTTTGTTTAAATTTTATTTTTCTTTTTATTTTTATTTTTTTTTTTTTTTTTTTTTTTAAAGTTTATTATTAAATTGATATTATTGTAAAATAATATAAATAAATATAAAATAAAGAACAGTTTATTTATTATTTACAGTAGAAGTAATAAATAAACTATTAATTTAAGCAAGGAAAATAAATAAAACAAGTAATAAAATAGAGGTAAAAACAAAGAAAATTTTTAATTTAAGTTAAGAAGTCAAGAAAGAAAAAAAAAAAATGGCTCCCAATAATATTGATATAAGTAATATCCAAATCGAGCAAGAAAAAGAAGTTCAAGCTCCAGCTACTCTCGAAGAAAAAGAAACAAAAATTGTAAATAATGAAAAAAGTAATGAATGGGGAAGTAATTTATCTTTCCTTTTAGCTATGATTGGTTCAGCTGTAGGTTTAGGTAATATTTGGAGATTCCCATTCGTTTTATACAGTAATGGTGGTGGTGCTTTCTATATTCCATATATTGTAGCTCTTCTTATTTTCGGTATTCCATTTTTAATTTTAGAATATGCTGTTGGTTATAACTTTAAATCTTCATTTGCTAAAGCTTTATACAAGCTCAACAGCAAGTTTGAGTTCTTAGGATGGATTGTTCCATTATGTACTTCAGGTATTATGGTTTACTATTCAGCTGTTATTGGTTGGATTGCTATCTATGTTGTTCTTAGTTTCTACAAGGGCTGGGGAGATCAACCAGGTGATTTCTTTGGAAATGTTTTATTAAAGAGTACCGAAGAAGCTTCAGGTCTTTTCAAGTTTGTTCCAACTATTCTTCTTACTATGATTGCTTGTTGGGTCGTTATATGGTTTATTTCTCACAAAGATTTAGAAAGAGGTCTTGGTAATGTTAGTAAGGTTTTAGTTCCAATTCTTTTCATTATTATGATTTTCATTGTCATCTATTCTTTAACTTTAGATGGTGCTTCCGTTGGTTTAAATGAATTATTCCATCCTAAATGGGAATCTTTAGGTGAATTTAAAATGTGGACTTCTGCCTTCGGACAAATTATCTTCTCTATGAGTTTAGGTGTAAGTTTGGCTTTCACTTACGCTGGATATTCTGGAAAAAAAACAGATTTAATTTCAAACGCTATTACTATTGCTATTACCAACAGTCTTTTTGAAAACTTCTGTGCTTTGGGTGTATTCTCTGTTTTGGGTTATATGGCCAATTTAAAGAATATTCCATTTTCTCAATTGAAAAAAGAAGGTTTAGTTAATGGTGGTCCAGGTTTAGTATTTGTTGCCTACCCAGCTGTTATTAATGTATTAGGTAAATTTGGACGTGTTCTTGGTCCAGCCTTCTTTATTACTGTTTTCCTTGCTGGTTTAACTAGTATTTTATCTATGGTTGAACCAATTTCATTCTGTATTCAAAATAAGTTTAACATCAATCGTAAGAAATCTGCTTCTCTTGTTATTGTTATTGGTGCTATTCTCTCCTTACTCTTTTCTTCAAAGTATGGTAGTACTTTATTAGATTACGTCGATACCTACATCAACAATATATTGGCTCTTTTCTGTACTATTATTGAATGTATTATTTTTGCATGGATATTCCCTATTAAGAGAACTTTGAAAACCCTTAATGATCGTAGTAAATCAATAAAGGTAGGAACTTGGTGGATTATTATTATTAGATTCATTTTACCACTTAGTATTGCTGTCTTCTGGGTTGGTGGTCTCATTGATATTATTAAGGATGGTAATATCAATAAGACAGTTGTTTTTATTATCACTACTATCATTATGGTAGGTATTAGTGCTATCTTTACTTTCGTTAAGCCAACCAATAAATTATGGAATCAAGTCGAAAATAGATTATAAGTAAGGTCTTACCATTTATGATTACGCACTAAACAATATACAACAAATAAATATAAATAAATTTTAAAATAAATATATTGTAATATCAATTTTTTTATTATTACAAAAAATAATTAATTTAAGAAAAAAAAAAAAAATTAAAGTTAAGGATTAAAATAAAAAACAATAAATAAATGAATAAAAAAAAAAAAATTTTTTTTTTTTTTTATTTGAATATCAATTTGAAATAAATTATATAAATTTTTAAATTTTTTTTTTTTTTTCTATTTTTATTTTTTAAGAAATATTATTTATTTTAAATTTATTTTCATAAAAAGTAAAATTAATAATACATACTTAAAAGTAAAAGTAAAAAGAAAAAGAAGAAAAAAAAGAAAGAAAAGGAAAAATAAATATAATATTATTATATTATTTTTTTTTTAGATAAAAAAAGAGTTGTATGATAATATTATATATTAATAATATAAGAAAATATATATAGAAATTTTATAAAATATTTATAACAATAAGCAATAACACTATACTATATGTATGAATAATCATAAACATCATTAGCGTTTAAGCATTCATATTATTTAAGTACAAAAAAAAAAAAAAAAAAAAAATCTATATATATTAATATTAATATCAATAATCAATATCAATATCAATATCAATATCAATATTTATAAAATATAATTTATTAAATAAATATATAATTATAATAAGCATAAAAAAAAAAAAAACGAAGAATTGTTATTTATTTCTGTTTATTATTTTTTTTTTTTTTTATTAATATACTGTTTTTTTTGTGGAGGTTTTTTTTTTTTTTGCCTTTTTTTTTTGCCTTTTTTTAAAATGCTATCTTTTAAAATAGAAATAGAGTTTTGTGGAGGTGGATAACAGAAGTAATGGTGATGACGGTGATAAGAGGGATGGGATTGTGGGTGAAAATGAGAGTAAATCATAATATAAATAAATATTATAATATTTATATATAAATTGAATAATAATAAATATATATATTATATTATAGTGAAATAATAATAACAATATATGTTATTTTATTATATATTGTTCTATTTCAAATTTCAAACTTAAAGCCTATTTATTAATTAATTGAATTTATTTATTTATTTATTTATATATTTATATTATATAATCTTCTTTTTTTTTTTTTTTTTTTTTTTTTTTTTTTTTTTTTTTTTTTTTTAATAATGAAATAATTCTCACAATAATGAAGGGTAAAATATTTATATTCATAGCCTTTTTATAATAAATTGTTTTTGTTTAATGTTTATTAACTTTTTTGAAAATATTCACAAACAAGAGGGCAATTATAATAATAATAATAATAATAAATAATTAATAAAATATAAAAATATTTTTTTTTTTTTGCCCCCTAATAACAAAAGATAACACAAGATATATATCTTATAAATAAGATAAAAATAATTATAATAATAATAATAACAACAATAAATAATATAAAATAAAGTTTAATATATATATATATATCTTGTGTTATCTTTTGTTATAAAATAATATATATATAAAAAAAAATTATAAAAAACATAAAAAGTAAAAAAAAAAAAAAAAAAATAATATAAAAAATTAATAAATAAAAAATTATAAAAAATATAAAAAGTAAAGTTTAATATATAAATAAAAAATAGATATATTATTAACTTTTTTACAATTTTTTTTATTATAACACAAAAAAAAATATATATATATATATAAATAAAAGTAAAATTTCCCTTTTCTTTTAATAATATATATAATATATTATTATATATATAATATTTTATAAATAATATTTTTGAATTAATAAAAAAAAAATAAATAAATCTAAGTTATTATTATTATAATAATTATAATAATAATAATAATAATAATAATAATAATAATTTTAAATAAAATTTAAATTATTATTGTAATAACAACAATAATAAAATTTGTGTAATACAATTATTATTAATAGATGTAATTATATTACACAAATTTTTTTTTTTTTTTTTTTTTTTTTTCTATAGTAATACAATTATTGTTAATAAATGAAATTATATTGCTTATTATAAAAAAAAAAATTAAGGATTAGTAATTCATTTATTGTATTTCTTTATATCTTATTCAGCTACATTTTTTTTTTTAGCTTCCTCCGAAATTGAATTTAAAGAACTTGCTAAAGACATCAATATTGACTTTCTTTTTTATTTTATTTCATTTTGTTTTATTTTTAATTTTTTTTTTTTATTATTAGCAATACATTTTGGGAAAAGGTTTTAAAATTTTAAGGTTGTAGTGAAGTTGTAGAAAATACTTTCAATGAATTAGTTGTGGCTGAAAACGTTTATTAATTATTTTTTTAATTATTTGATATTTAAGCTAAACAATGTGTATACGATTTTCAGAAAGCATAAATTCATTACCATAATATCTAGGATATTATTAAAGAAACTGTTGATAATAGTTCCACTGAACCTAAATTGATTATTCATAATTCCTTCCTTTTACATTGAAATTCCAGAATTTGTTCATCTTTCTTTTAAAAAATGCTCGGAAAATTGATCAAGAAACTAAATTTTATTTCAATGACTATAATAGTGAAGGTTATCTAAAATGCATGAATAATCTTTTTATTTATAAAACTTTATTTAAGGATATGGTTGGGCTAGATATTCTAATAATCTATGGTATAGGTATTCAATATAATATTCATACAATGGATTACCCGACCTATAAAGGTATCAAGGGTCTAATAGATAAATATGATGAATTAGGTTTATAAGTCCAAATTACTGAAATGAATATTTGTTTCATAAACAAATGGTAATACTCCAGTAATACTTGAAAAAACAAGCTTATATTTTTTTTTTATTTTTTTTTATTTTGGGAATGCTATTAAAGCATGTTTAGAAAATTCAAACGTTCAAATTGTAATTCACTCTTAATTTGGGGATTTTGTTGATATAATCTGTTGGGAGGGTTAGTGATTATCCAACTATTTTTGATTGATGATTTACATCCAAAAATAAACATACCTATTCTCCATTATTTAAATATTTTTTTCATATAGTTTTTTTAATTTAATGATGATGCCTTTTTATTATGATGGATATATATTTCATTTAATGTATTTAATGCTTTCTTGTAAAAATAATATCTTTGAACTATTTTTGAAAAGTGGATTTGACGTTAAATAGGTTTAACATTAATATAATTTGCTTTTATAAATTTCAAAAGAAGTTAATAGCCACCTTACTATTATATGTTCAATTAAAAACCTAGTATTGATATATATATATATATCAATTATGGAGGTTTCTTTAGGATTAATAGATAAAAATTTTATGCTAATATAATAGCATTGTTGATTTATTGATATATAGATATATAGAAAATAATTCTGGATATCATTTTTATATTAATATATTTGATTGTTATTATAATATAAAAAAAAAAGGGATAATATCATCCTTAAAATATAGTCTATTTAGCTTAATTAATAATAGTTAAGAAATTTTTAAAAAAAAAGAAAATGTCGATTATTTAATCATTATAAAATTCTTAATATTTTAATTATTATTTTAAGAAAGACAAAATTTTTTTGAATCTATTAATTTCAATAAATAGAGATTAATTAAAACAAAAAACAAAAAACAAACAAACAAAAAAAAAAAAAAAAAAAAAAAAAGCGTTGAAATATTGATTTTATTTTTTATTAATAGAAAAAAATATAATAAATTATATAATAATTTAAAATCTTATGAATATGATATTAGCTATCAAATTATTAGCAACACCTTTAATTATTGCTAGTCAATATGTTATTAATGATACAAAATATTGAATAATGACCTTTTTACTTCAAATTACAAGATGAATAATAATGAACATGTATTAAATTTATTAAATTTACTATTAAAACATAATAATTGAAGATGATAAAATATATGAAACATTATTACTTTTAAAAATATATTTTTTTAAAAAAAAATTACTTCTCATAACTAACAATAATTCTTATATCATTACAATAATTAAAGGATTTTACATTTATAAAAATAATACACGAGCGTAAATTAGTTGTTACATCATTAATATTTTTAATTGCCTATACTTTTATAAATTTAATAAAAAAATATTTAAAAATAATCATTTATGAAACTGATAGTAATAGTAAATATTGTTTATTTTATACTATAGATGATAAAGATAAAGAATACTTTGATTTATTGATGAAAAACAAATTAATAAACTTTGAAAAGGATAATAATAATGATATTAAAATTTTCTTTAGTCTTAAAAAAAAAAAAAAAAAAAAAAAGAAGCAACAACAAAACTATTATCAAAAGATTATATAGATAAATAAATATAAAAAAAAAAGTTAGAATGAAAAAATAAACTAAATCAATTGTAGATTCAAACTATATTGAAATTTAATTAAATTAGGAGAAAATATTCTTATTATTTTATATAATATCGATATATCATTAAATTTAATATAAATTATAAAAAAAAAAAAAAAAAAAAAGAAATAATTGTCCATTAACCCTTATACAAGCCTTGGAAGATAAATATGAATTTTCATAATAAAATTATAGTTTTTTACCTATGATACCAAAATGATGAATCTTCATTAATACATTATATATAGGATTAGAGTCTTACGCTCTTTTAAGGTCCTAAAAAAGCAAGATAAGTATCTTTATTTTCAAAATTTCGTCTCTGTCATATAATTTTCAATGAAGTGTAAAAGACTTTTACATTTTTCTCCGTTACGAAATCCAAAATTGTTTCGGTTATAGAAAAAAAAATTTCATTGAAGTTCTCGCTGGTAAGGAATATCTATTGACAACACAAAGTTGATTTTTATCTGTGGTATACACTCATGGACAAATGTTAATGAAAGGATTTCTTCATTCTAGATGAAAAAATATTCCATTATAATATTATGTAAATAATATAAAACAAATTACTAATTTCAATGATAGTTTCTTCAGGATTTAAGTATATTTTCCAAATTTTAAACACCCAAAAAATTTATAAAAATATTTGAAAAATTTCAAAAGTTAAAATTTTATGTTGTAAATGTTCCGAATGGAATCATTAGGATTCTTTTCAACATTTATAATAAAATTTAATGTCCAATAATACAAACTTAGCAAGCTCCAATTCAACTAAAATTAATAAATGTTATAAATGTCAATCATGAACTCAATGCTCCCAATATACCTTAATCTAAATTCTTCAAATCCAGTTTCACATTCATACACAGAAAAAGTTTTCATTTTGTCGTAGTTGGAGTACTAATGAATGGAATTTTGTGAAAAGAGATAGTCTTGAGTACTTCAACTTCATTTTTCGATCATTATTCCTTTGTTTTCAGGAAACAGGTAATGGTATCAAGGATAATAGATATCCATGTAAATTAACGCTTCCCAACTACAAATATTTCCAGAAAAGAATGGATCCAAATACGCCAGGTTGCAGAGGTTTGTATCTTAGGTATCATGTCTTATGTCAAGCAATCCTTGAAGATAACTCCTATACTCATCTTCTTTCTTTAACAATATATAGTCTATGGAATCACTCTAAGTGTTCTATATTTAGAATGTCCCACAAAATTTATTGCCTTCAAAAAGTAAAATACTTAAAAGTATAAGTAAATTAGACGTTATAAATCTACATGTAATACCAATGAATTTTCTAAAATTGTTGACTCTCATAATAGACTATGTGAATAAATTCATAAAAAATGTAAAAACGAAATTTAGGAAGAAAGAATATATATATATTGGATTAAAATTGGATGTTCATTAACTCTTAAAAATGATAGAAGGAAAGCATGGAAATGGGTAAAAAAAAAAAAAAAATTGTTCATAATCCTTCATCCTATTAAAAACAATAACAATAAATTAGTAACTTGTACAGATGAAAAATTAAATGTTTGGCATTCTCATTATAAATTCTTAGGGTTGGATTCTTCAAGTCACCGTCTTTCTATATATTTCTGGAAAGATTCTTATGTACTTTGGAATTTTGGAAATTCAAGGCAACAAGAATTGGAAATTAATAAAAATATAAGCTATGAAGAAATTAGAGAGGTGATCTCGTCATCCCCTAACTTTAAAGCTTGTGGTTCCAATGGAATATCAATGAAATTCTTCAAAGCTTTAATTCCTTGTAAAGATGATTCAGAAGAATTTATGAATTTAGTGAAAATAATAGTAATATTTTCATTAATATTTTCATCTAGCTTCAAATGTCTTAAAGCCTTATTCAATCGTATTTGGAATGGTGATATTCCTAAATAATTGAATAATGCATGGATAGTTTCTTTTTATAAAAAAGAAGATCCTTCAGATTGTAATAACTATTTTGGCATCTTCCCTATCAATAATAGATTAAAAATTTTAGAAAAAATGATCGCTAATAGAAACTCTAAAAATGGAATTGATAAAGGATTTATTATACAGAATACAAATTGATAAAAATGAAAGTAATATAAACTAAAATACTAAAAACTAAGAAATATAAAAATAATTATATATTAACTAAAATGTAAAGTTAAATAAAATATTAGTAGTGAAAAACCATAAAAAGATTCCCATCCATTAAATAAAGTCATATATACAAGCTTTGGAGTGAATCAATCTCTTACATTTCCATTTTACAATAGCTACATGAGTTTAAATAATACTATATAAAATAATGCTAATGTAAAAAAAACAATAGATTCATTACAATGAGAATAAATAGAAACTACATGATATTATTAATTATACAACTCCAATGTTACTACATATCCAGTTTAAAGCAATATATAACATTAGGTTCATGTTCTGTAGTCTTTCTATATTCCGAATTTTTTCTCTTCGTGCTAGAAACCACTTAAGAAAGGATAATCATTAATTATTTTCAGAATTACTGAAAACTATTAATTAATACACTTGATATAGCTCATTTTCTTTTTCCTTCAACCCTCAATGGACCTGAAAAAAACAGTCTTATCTGCTGATGATTATAAATAATGAAATTATTGAAAATCTAAATACAGTGATGGTTATATAATAAATAATTATATGAAATAAAAATCAAATCAATCATAATAAGAATAATCAAAAATTTTAATAAGATTAACGTACTAATTTTTAATAAATTAACATTTTCATTATTACAATAATTTTTAACAAAAATGAACCAATAATACATTAAAAAAGTTATATTTTTTTATTTTTTTTTTTTTTTTTTATAAATTTTTTTTTTTTTTTTTTTTTATTTTTTTTTTAATTAATTATTTAAAAATACATATTCCACAAATATCTTTTCTATTCTTGATATATCTATTTTTAATTATTTCTATAATTCTATTTTGTACAATAATAATTTAATAAAAATTGAAATATTTTATTAAATAAATAATAATTACAATTATTTTTAATAAATTTAAAATAATTTAAAAAGAATTAATCAAGTTTTTTTTTTAATTCTTTAAAAAAAATCTAGTAACTAGTTGGCTTAGTTTGTTGAGCTAACCATGCCCACATGTTACCTGGCTTAGAGCAGTTAGCATTGGTAACATAGTTGTTAGTAGAGGTAACAAGACCAGTTCCATCTTCAATAACAACATTACTAACATCAGCAAGAGCCTTAGAATTATCGAATTCTTTCTTGACATCATCATTGAAAGCATAGATCCAAGAGTAGTGACCCATGTAATGAGCTTCTGGATCATCTTCACCTCTAACCTTATCAGTTAAAGTGAAGTGAACATTTTGAGCACCAGCATTTAATAATCTGTAGAAGGTTGGAATAGTGGAAGCTAATGGGTTAACAGTAGTATCATCTTCAGATTGTAAGAACCAAATGTTATTGTTCTTAGCTTGTTCAATCATTTCATCAGAAATGTTCTTGCTCATATAAGCTTCACAGATTGGATAGTAAGCAGAGAAGTATTCACCATGTTCGAACATTAAGTTCATGGTCATGTATCCACCGTTAGAACAACCACCAAGGTAAATTCTGTTAGTATCAATATCAGAGTTACTACGAACATAATCTTGAATAGCAGCGATTAAAACTGAATCATAATAAGAAGTTTGTTTTTGACCAGCTTCAATACTGTCGTTGTAAGTACCATCACCCTTGTCCATCCACATAGTTGGAGTTTGAACAGCAAGAACGTAAGCACCTGCTTGTTGGGCATTCTTGAAGTACTTTTGAATACCTTCCTTAGCAAGAGCAATAACTTCATTACCTAATAAAGTGATATCAGTATCAGCACCACCTTCACCAGCACCATGTAACCAGATAATTAATGGGTTCTTAACACCGTCAATTTCAGCACCCTTTGGAGTGAAAGAAGCACGATGTAAAGTAATAACTCCATCAGTAAAGGTATCCTTTTTCCAATCAACAGTTTCTGGAACAATGTAGTTTTCCATTAAGTTTTTAGTGAAGGTAGTCCAAGCGTTTTCAGTACCATATTCAGTTTCACCAACCTTGAAAGACATACTTGGAGCTAAATCTAATTCTAATTGGAAATCATCAGCCCAGACATTTCTACCAGTTTCCATATTGTATGAGAATGGACAGGCATCACCCATAGAGGCACCTAAGAAATCAAGGTAAATAGTATTTACTCTCATTTCAATAGCTAAAAAGTTAGTATTTTGTGGTTGTCTAACACCATTAGCATCAGTATTATATACATCAAGAACTTGACGTTGTGAACCACCTGTTTTAACGACAAAAGTATCTTTATTAAATCCTGAAACAATGTCATCAAATTCAACTACAACCTTTGGAACAGCTGGACCCCATTCATAACCTTGAACAACCATACCAGCATTAATAGCTCCACTTGTGTATCCAATAGACTTACCCCAAGCAGAAACTAAAAGAACTGTAAAAGTATATAATATTAAGTTTAAAAATTTCATTGTTTATATTTTTTTTTTAATTTATTTATTATTTTTTTTATATAAACTAATAAATATAAAAAAAGATAAAGATGAATAAAAAAAAATTTTTTTTTGTGATAAATTTATTTCTTTATATATAAAATTTAAACAAGACTAAGCCGTTTTTATAATATTATTATTTTTTAATTAATGACTCATTACAAACCGTTACTTTAAAAAATAAAAAAAATAATTTTTAATGTTACACTAAAAATATATTTTTTTTTTTACCGTAAACAATAAATTAATTTCCATAATCTATTATATAGAATTATTTAATATAAGAATACATATCATTAAACTCTTTACATGCGACAATTATTATAATTTATCTTTTTTTTTTTTTTTTTATGAAAAAAGGAATAATTATGTGAATTGTTATATTAAAACTTATTTTAAATCTACCGTATAAAAAATTATTTTATATGTGAGATCTACAGAAAAAAAAAAAATTTTTTTAATTTTTTATAATAATTAATTATTATGAAAATATTATTATGTTAATAATAATTAATTATAAATTTAAATCATTATATATTACAATTATATATATACAATCTTCTATTTATTTAAATTTATATATGGTTTTACTATAAATGTAAATTCAATTATTGATATGCATTAATAATAATGATTATATTTTCTAATATGTAAATCTTTAATAAATTTCTTTTATTTATCTTTATTTCGTAATTATATATCTTTAAAAAACAATAATAAAAATGAAATGTACAAGTGTAACATTTCTATAATACGAATATCATGTGAATTACATAAATATATGATAAATATAAATAATTTTAATATTAAAAATGTAGAAAATATATTTTTTTTAATAAAATTTTTATAAAATGATTATTCATATCCTAATAATATAACTTTATTAATATATTTTATGACAAAGAGTTTCTAGTAATTAATTATTCTAAATTAAATTCTTTTATATTAATGCATTGTGGCGTATATATCTATTATATAACATTACATTTTAATACATTAATTTTATATTCACATACTAAAACATCATACTTATATATTCTATCATTCCTCCATATACCTAGCTATTCTATAATGAATAAATAGGTATACTGGTGAATATGTTTATATAAATTATCCTATTTTATATTATTAACACCTGATATTATTAAACTATTAGTTATTTCTATTCTAAACTAACTTCTAATTTTATATGAATAAAATATTTTCTTAAATATATTTGTATTCTAATAGTTTCCCCCTAAAACTAATTATTTAATACCATTACATCATTAACATTGAATGTATCAAAGACATCCTTTATTATATATAATTTATATATATACCTTTTATATGATGGAAACCTTTCTCTTGAAGGGTGATATTATACCATCTGTGTGAATACCTCTTATATATTGGGTTTTACATTACTTTCAATAATAATTTTTTTTGAAGATTAACTTTAGCATTTTTTTAATAATATTTGCTTTGTAGTTTTAGATATTACTATTAAAATAAATTGCTAATTGTATATTGATATACTTGATAAATAGTAATCTTGAGGTATTAAATTGATGTGAATTGTTTCATAATTTATTAAAATTCAATATTTCATTTAATTTCTTCTTGAAAGTAAATTTTATGCTAATTTTTTATTCAGACTACCTTTATTAATTTCCAAACTTACAATTAAACTTCGTTCATTAATTTTTTAATTATGAGATAATTTACTAAATTAGTTTAAATGAGTAGAATAATATTATTAGTTATACGTGTAATCAATTAAATACCCCATGATTATGATTTGTCAAGAACACCGAAATATAATTAACAACTTATTTTAATAGTTTAACTAAAACTACAAAACAAATATTATTAAAAAAATGTTAAAGTTAATCTTTAATGAAAATTATGATTGAAAGTTCACACAAATTATAATAGTATATTATCATCCTTCAAGAGAAAGGTTTCTATCATATAAACGGTATATATTTAAATTATATATAATAAGGGATGTCTTTGATACATTTAATGTTAAGGATGTAATGGTATTAAATAATTAGTTTTAGGGGGAAACTATTAGAATACAAATATGTTAAAGAAAATATTTTAACTATATTTAAATCGAGATTAAAGAATTAATATAATGTAAAAATTAATTTATTCATATAAAATTAGAAGTTAATTTAGAATAGAAATAACTAAGAGTTTAATAATATCAGGTATTAATAATATAAAATAGGATAATTTTATATACACATTATTCACCAGGAAACTAATTTATTCATTATAGAATAACTAGGTATATGGAGGAATGATAGAATATGTGAATATGATGTTTTAGTATGTGAATATGAAATTAATGTATTAAAATGTAATGCAATAAAATTGATATATAAGCCACAATGTATTAATATAAAAGAATTTAATTTAGAATAATTAAATACTAGAAACATAATATATATTAATAAAGTTGACATAACTATAAACCCTAAATTCTTGACTCTTAACATTAGTATAATTATTATAATTATTATTTTTATTATTGTTAGATATATTATTATTATTATTAATATTATATATTTATAATTACTATTGATATTAATTATTAATATAACTAAATACTATTTTTATAATTTTAATTCATTTTATTTTTTTTTTTTTTTTTTACTCTTTTAAATTATCTATTTATCATTAACCGTTTATTATTATAATATTATTATTCTTTTTTTCAACTTATTAAAATTATTCCATATTAAATATTAATAAAATTAATTGCTTTGTTACACTAAACTATTTTTTTTTTTTTTTTTTTTAGACAAGGAAGAACACTAAACTAAACTATATTTACTACAAAAATTCTATAATATTATTAAATAAGGGAATTTATATTTAAAGTTTTTTTTTTTTTTTTTTTTTTATTTTTTTTTTCGATAATTCAAAATAATATTTTTAAAAAGTTTATTATATTAAATTATATCTATTTTAATATATATTAATATAATAATTTTTTTTATTATATATCTATTTATTTTAAAGTATTTTTATTATAGTTAAATTAGATTATTAACAAAAAATTATCATTTTATCAAATGAAATATTTAATGGACCCAAAAAATGATATTAATGATTACAGCGATTATTAGGGTAGCACTTAAATATTAATAAATAATAATATATTGATATTATGACTCATACAGTAATATAATAATATAATAATCATTGCAAGATAAGGATAATATATAATTAAAAATGAATAAAGAAATATTAAATAATGATATACAACTCAAAAGTTCGATGTACTTTTGTTAGGATTTATTTATTAAATTTATTAGTTTATTATTTATTTATTTATTTAATTTTATTTTAAAACTACATATATTTAAAAAGCTATTTAACAACCTTCTTATACTTTTTATTACAAACTAACTTAACATTACTAAACACGACATAATTTAACTTAACTTGACTTAACTTCGTACTTCTCTTAATTCAGAGAAATGCTTTATTTTTATGTTATTTAGTTATAATTAACTATTTAATTAATTGTTCTTGTGATTAAAATAAACTATTAATAATTATTATTTAAGGAAATATTTAATGACTATATAAATATAAATATAAAATAATAAGAATATAATTAAAACATTGATTTATGCTATAAAATTTATTATTAATTATAAATATAATTAATATATAGAAATCAAGCCACATATTGAAATTGATGTAAAATCATTAGATTTAAATTTGATTTATGACATTAATTTATGTTTGAATAATAAAAACTAATTTTATATTAATTAAGGTTTGAATATTTCATTTTATATCAATAATAAAATTTATATTATGTGTAACTTGGGTAGCATGCTATAAATTAGATATGAATAATGAAAAAATGATAAAAAACATATAAATCTCATAAGAGATTATATTAAAAATTCTTAAACAATAATATCTTTAAATTTTTTTTATTAAAAGTTGTGTAACAGAAGGAAAAAAAAAAAAAATACTTTATTTATAATATTTTTAATTAAAAAAAAAAAAAAATTAAAAAATTAAAAAAAAAAAAAAAAAAAAAAAGAATATAAATTACTTGGGATAACAAAATCTAATGTGGAAAATTTTTAATATAATATGTTTTATATATATATATATATATATAAATACTAAAATAAGAATGGACGATGTGCATTCATAAAAAAATTCACAGTAATAACAGAATAAATTTTTTTTTATAATCTTATAATATTTTTTTTTACAACATTTCTTAACCCTAAACTCTTTAATATTTAGAATACTATAAAATAATAAAATGTAGTCTTGTAAATACTAATGAAATAATGATAACTTTTCAGATCAATTAGTTATAAAAATTTTCATTCCTATTGATAATTTTATATTAATTATATATATAATATAAAATATTTATAAATATTTCATTAATTAACTAAAAAATTATATATAATATTACCCTGAAGAAATGCATTAATTTTGTAAGCTTCAATATAATCAATATGTAGCAATACTATATTTAACGATTTTGAATAATATTTTATTAACAGATTGTTGTCTTTAAATTAATTTAGCATCAAAACTAACTTTTGCTCCTAGATTATAAACCATTTTATCCTTTAAAGTCCATTCATAATTCTGACTTGGAATATTTTATTTTTTTAATGCCATTGGCTTTTAAGCCATTTATTACATTCAACGAATAATACATAAGTAAAATTTTGCATAATAGGATCTTGTGACCTTTATTTTTAAGTTTATGAAGAATTATTTCAATATAAGAGAACGTTACATGTGGTATTTAAAGTGCTACATTTATAAAAAATAGTTCTCTTTGAATTGTCACATTTTTTGAATGATATATAAAACCTCTTCATAAATATAAAGCAAATTCATTAATATGTATTTTATATTGATATCCATTTTAAATAAATATATGCCTTTTAATATTATAATTCAAGGATATATATATTGACAAAGACATTAATGAAAGCTATATTATTATCAAAAAGAAAATGAAATAATTTTATAACATTAATAAAATATTAATATTGTATTTTATAATTTATTAGATAGTCCCTTTTAAATTAATTGAAATTGACATTATAGTAATGATTGAATTTGAATGTTTAAATCTTAAAAATTAAAATATATTATTGAAATAGATATTTTATTTTAAGATGTGGTTTATATATAAATAAAAATAAAAACTAAAAATATATTATTTAATAAATCTTTATAAAATAGTTATTTATAATTAACATATTTCACTAATTTATAGTTACTATTTTATTTATTACTTTTATTTTAAATTAATTAGATTTTTTTTTTTATGTGGTTTAAAACATTTCTGTATTTTTAATATATTAAAATATATACCAAAATATAAAATTTTTATATAATTTATTATTTTTAATTTATTTCAAAAAAATATTGTTTCTCATAGTTATTTTATTTTTTAATTGAACAAAACTAATTTAAAATAACAATTATAATAAATATATATATATATCACAAATTAGTTTAAATACTTATCAAAAATTTTATTGAATTTAAATATAATTTTTTGATATTATTTTAAATGTTTATATAAATATATGATATTTTTATAATAAAAAAAAAAAAAAAAAAAAAAAAGAAATAGATAATTTTAAAATCGGTATATATAACAACAGAAATAAAATAAAATATTAAATGTTTTGAATAAATTTGATATTTTATGAAATTTTAATTTTTGTATCAAAGAAATAATTAAATTTTTTGTTAAAATGAAATGATTATTTACTTGCTTTGATTTTTAATAATAATAAGAAAATAAAATTAAAAAATATATATTAATGTAAATGCATATAAATAATTCACTGTATACTATGGTTTGTATTTCAAAAAAATATTTTAAAATTACAAAATTTATATATTTAAATTATAAAATATTTACATTTCATGTTAACTATAATAAATATTACTATATCTATTTTATTATTAAATAAATATTATAATAAATTATATAGATTTAGTAGTATTTTCTATTATATAGGTTGATTTTTATAAGGAATAAAAAGAAAAAAGGGAAAACAACTTTAAAAAAATTTATATATTCTCTCTACCCATAAAGGATTTTTTATATTTTAATTATTTATTATATTGTTTTTTTTTTTTTTTTATTTTTTTTTTATTTTTTTATTTTTTTATTTTTTTATTTTTATTTTTTAAATATAAAGAACTATATATTAATTTCAATATTACTATTCTCTTTCGTTTTATATTTGAGCATAGTTATACTAATAATTTCAGTTAAAATTCGATTAATAGATTGTTCTCTTAAAAGAAATATAGTATCAAAACAAATTTTAGCTTTTTTTTTTTTTTTTTTTAGAAAAATAACTTTATCATTTAAGGTCCATCCAAGTTCTTGACTTGGAATATATTAATTAAATTCCAAATAGCTTTAATTATTTATTATATTTCATGAATAAAGTAATGTCAAAATCTTTCGCATTTTTATTACCTTCACTTTTAATTTGTTGAAGGATCATATTAACAATTTAGGAATTAAATTCGTGATTTAAAGATATGCTTTAAAAGACTGTTTTTAATTGAGATACATCATAATTTAGATTGTATGATGATATTGACAAGTAATAATGGATTCAGGTAAGTTTAAATTACATTTACTATATTTCTATTTATTTCTATATAAATGTAGATATAATAAATATAATTTTCATTACTTTTGATGAAAATCCTTGTAATAATATTTTTTTAAAAAAATAATACTCATAGAAGAATTAAATTATGTATATAGATATATTTTTAATTTATATGTTTTAATGTTTAATAAGCTTTATTATTTAATAATTTTTTTAGCATTATTAAATTGTTAATATTAAAATATAATAAAATATTATTTATTTGTTTTAATATGAAATATGCTATATTTAATCCCAATTTTTAATCAAAAAAAAAAAAAAAAAAAAAAAAAAAAAAGAATATATATATATTTTATTTTCATCATTGTCAATTTTTTAAAATATATAATTATATATAATTATATATAATGGAAAAAAAAGTTTTTTATGTTACCAGTAAAATATATATATATATATATATATATATAATAAAAAAGCTAAATGAAAAAAAAAATAAAAAAACTTCTATATACATTGGTTAATATATGAGTTATACTGTTAAAACAATGATAAAAATTTATTAATAATATCTAGGAGTAAAATTTATTTAATAATATTTATTAAAAAAAATACATGAAATTATTTACATTAATATTACTATGGTATTATAAAGAATATTTATTATATACAATATTATAAATGCAAACTATTAGTTGGTAATAATACACGATTTAATTTTACATTCCATAAAGAATATAAAAATTAAAAACTAATATATAATTATCTTTTATATATATAAAAGTTTTTAATTATTAAATCAATAAATTTTTATGTTATTTTAAAATTTGAAGGTAAATATATATATATATATTTAATACTTTCAAATTTCAAAATTTGTTATCATAAAATGTAATAATATATCTTTAATATCATCTTTCAAAATAACTATTAATATAAATTATATACGTCAATAGTGTTAATTGCTAAATTAACATTACTAGAATATAGTCAATATAAAAGTCATATATTCAATATATTAATATGGTATATTATATTATAATTTCAATATAATAAATAAAAATGGTCCCTGGTATAAAAAAAGATATTAAGTACAATTTTATTTTTAATTTTATCAAATATTTTTACATATTTTGATTTAATATAATTCTGACCCCATTATTCATTAGATCCTTTTACATCTTCTGCATTTTTCAGAGTTGCTAATTATATTTGTAAATATAAAAACATTTTTATTTAAAATTATTAATTCATTTTAAATTTTAACATTATCATGTTGAATAGTATCTAATAAAAATTTATGAGCTGAGTGTTTTCTTATAATAGATTTAGCATCAAAACAAACTTTAGCTCCTGGACGAGAAAGAATTCCATCCTTTAAAGTCCATCCAAGATTCTGACTTGGAACAAATTCTTTAAATCCATTCGCTTTTAACCATTTATTACATTCAAGGAATAAGGCTTTCGCAAGATCATTGGTACTTGGATTTTTATTGCCTTCACTTTTAATTTTTTTAAGGACCATATCAGCATTAGGAAATGGAGATTTTGGTTTAAATTCCATATTTTTACAAGATGGTTCTCTTTTGAGACGCATCATCATTGGAATAACATGACGATAGTGATGAGTATTGTTAGTATCCATTGTTTTAAATTTTCAGCTTAAATTATTTTAAAAAATTTTTAATTATATCTATTATTAATAGTATTTAAAGGAAATATTTATCAAATATTAAAAAAAAAAGAATATTATAATAATAAAAAAAGTTTTTATTTAAAGAAAAAAATCTTCATTTTTATATTTTTTTTTCATTAATCAAAGGATAAAATGCATTTTTATATATTTTTTTTTTTTCATTAATCAAAGTTAAACATATTAATATGATTAAAGTTTATAGAAATATTATATTTTAATAAATTAAAATTTAAATTAATTTTTGTCAAATAGAAATTAAAATAATTTGTCAATTTTAAATGATTCGAAATTTTATTAACAAAAATAAAGTTTTTAAAAATTATTATTTTTAGTCTCATACATTTTTGAAAATTTAGACAATATAAAAAATTTAAAATTATTTTAAATATAAAAATTACTTTTATATTTTAATTAATTAAAAAATTGATCTTAATATTAACAGAATAATATATTATATAGATATTTTAATTATAATTAAAAATTATTAAATTGGTATAGATCAAATTATTATCATTATATATTGAGATATTTGATCTTAAAAAAAAAAATCATTCTAAAATAAAATTTAATGTATTAATATAAAAAATTATTATATAATAAAAATTATTGTATTACTAATAAAAGTTAAATTTTAATATAGATATAGATGGTTAGAATTAAAAATATAATAGTATTATATATATACAATTAATTTTTATCTATTTAAGTAAAAAATATTTTAGATAATTGATATATTTTAATGTAATTAAATAAAATTAAATAAAAGAAAATACTAAATAATAATATTATTATATAGAAAATGTTTAACCTTTATTAAATATAACATATATAATATTTATATACTATTAATTATTTTAATGTTTCTTAAAGAAAATTAAAATAATACTAAAGGTATTTTACTACTAAAATAAACGTTTATGTAAAAATAAAAATAAATTAACAGTCATAAATAATTTAATTTTATAAATTTATTTAAAATTTATATTAAACTTAGCATTTCTAAAAATAAATTTAATTTTACATAAAAATTTAAAATTTAAATATTTATACATATACATATAAAAAAACAAGTAAATATTAAGTATTAAATTTAAATTACCAAAATATAATAAATTATTTATATTTTGAGTTAATTACCATTAATGTTAATTTATATTTATAACATCAATAATCATCATGATCATATTTATTTAATGAATTAATATTTATTTTTAGTTATTATATACTTTAATTAAAAAAAATAAAGAAATTTAATTTGAAATAAATAAAGAAAAAAATTATATAAAATTAAATATATAATATGTAATAAAATAATTAATTACTATTATTCAATCAATAAACATGTTAATCCATTTAAGGAATAAATAGGATTTGAACTTTAAATTGATTGACTGAAAAAAAAATTTTATAATTAATATTTCCTCAAAAATAATACTCAAATTGATTCAATGTCCATTTACAAAAGAAATTTCTAATTTGTTAGAGAATTCTATTATTTACCAACAAATTATTTATATAACTTTCATTATTTCAGACAATAATTATTTTAATTTATTTTAATTATTTTTAAAATGTAATGGAACACTGAAAAAAAATATTAATATTAAATATTATGACAATAAAAATTTTTTGATATTATATTTATTATTATTATTATTATTATTTATTAATGCAATTCATTACACAATTCAATACAAAAAGTTCATAAAATTATTTCTATAAACTTTTCTTTTCACTTTCTTAATAATCAATTGTTATATTTTTTTGTTTAATTACTATATAATATATAATTGTAAATAAAGTCAATAAAAAATAGGTATAATTGAAAATTTTTGATTTAATCAATAATATAAAATAATGGAATATATAAAAGAAAATGAAATTTTTTTAAAAATTATTATATTACTAAGTTTAAATTCCTTTTAATTAATTAATTAATTTAATAATTAATTGATTTAATAATAAAATAAGAATAAAATAATTTATTAAATAAATAATTTAATAATAAAATAATTTTAAAATAAAACAATTTAATAATAAAATAAGAATAATATAAAATAATAAAATAAGATTAAAATAAAATAATTTAAAATAAAATAATAAAATAAGATTAAAATAAAATAATTTAATAATAAAATAATAAAATAAGATTAAAATAAAATAATTTAATAATAAAATAAGATTAAAATAAAATGATTTAATAATAAAATAATTTAATAAAATAAGAATAAAATAAAATAATTTTATAATTAAATAATTTAGTAATAAAATAATTTTAAAATAAAATAATTTAATAATAAAATAAGATTAAAATAAAATAATAAAATAAGATTAAAATAAAATAATAAAATAAGATTAAAATAAAATAATTTAATAATAAAATAATTTAATAATAAAATAATTTAATAATAAAATAATTTAATAATAAAATAATTTTAAAATAAAATGATTTTAAAATAAATGATTTTAGATCTTAATACTAATTATATATATATATATATATATATTTTTTTTTTGACTAAAATTATATTTTTATAAAAAATATATTAAAATAATTAAATTTTTTAAAAAAAATTTTAATTCTAATTTTAAATTTTATTAATATTAATAAAATTTAAAAAAATTAGAAAAAATAATTAAATATATTTATTTATAATGTAGTTGAAATAGCTAAATAATTTTTTATAGTCATTTTCACTTTTTAATTTTTTTTAAAAAAATTACAATCCAAATTTATTAGATTTTTAATTAAAAATAAATAAAGAATTATATTAAATATTAATTGTCCCTAAAAGAAATATTAAAAAAAAAAATAAATAAAAAATTATGAAAGGGATATATAATTATATTTTTTTTATATTATAAATATTAAAATTTATAATTTTAATATATTAACAAAAACAAAAATATAAAGAATTTATTTATAATAATTAAAATAATATTTTATTAAAGTAAAATTGATTGAAATTATATTAAAAAAATATAAAAATTAAAAGATTTCATTTTATATTTCATTAACAAAAAAAAAAAAAAAAAAAAAAAAAAAAAAATTAAAACTTTTATAACTTATAAAAATTTGAATTAATTATTTGAAAATATCATATAGTTAGAAGTAGTAGTAACGATTTACTCAAAGATATTATGGTATTTTTATTTATTATTAAATTGTAATATTTATAAAATTTGTTACATAAATCAAATATTGACAAATTTTTTAATTTGTCAATGGATTAATTATAAAATATAATGTTTATTTGTTTTAATGTAATAATATAATTGTTTTTATATAACATTATTAAAATTCATTTTATGATAAATATTTATATTATATTTATATAACTTAAAAATATTCATATAAAATATATATTAGATTATTAAGTTTTTTTATTAATAAAAAAAAATTGTTTAAAAAATTAGAAATTCTATTTCAAATTAAATTTTTAATAATATAGGTGAAATTTGAAAAAATTACAATTAAATAAAAAATAAATTAATCTATTTATTTATTAGTTAGGTTTGTCTTAAATCTCATAATTCTTTAATTATTTTCACATCTTATTTTTAAATAACAGTTTAAATTTACTAAAATTTTTATAAAAATATATATATTTATTTTTTTTATTTTTGATTTTATTTATGTTTTTCTATTAAAAATAATAAAAAAATTACTTATGAATTTCTTCTTTTTACATTTTAATTAATTGATGAATACCATAAAAATAATTAATTTTAATAAAAAATTAAAATAATATTAATTACCTTACCTTATTAATATTATAAATTATATATTTAATATAATACAGTATTTTCTTAAAAAGATTATAAATAATAGTTAGTAATATTTTATTTACTATTACAAATTTTTTTTTTTTTACTATTAGTTTTATAAATTTTTATAAATTTAAGACTTATATATATACAGTATATTTATATACTTAAATATAAGTTTTTTTCTTAAAAAAAAACTTTTTTTAAAGAAATAGAAATTTAGTTTTAATTTTAAATTTTATTAATAATTGAATTTAAAAAATTAAAAAAAAAAAAAAAAAAAAAAAAAATCATTTCATATTTTTTAATAACTAGTAATTTAAATTTATAAAAATTTAAATTAAAAATATTAAAAAAAATAAAATATATATATATAAAAGAAAAATGAACTTATATATTATTTATTTTTTATTATTGTAAATAAAAGAAAAAAATTATATTTAGTTCATTTATATAATTAAAGTTCGTAGTATTACATTAATATATTAAAATTTAAATTAATGTTCATTAATCAAAAAAAAAAAAAAATTTCACCAATCTTGTTAATATGATTAATCGGATTCAAAATCAAATCAAAAAAAAAAAAAAATTATATTTAAATCATTATTAGTCTTTGAAAATTTAGACAATATAAATTTTTAAAGATAATTTTTATAATTCATTAATTATAAAAATGTACTTTGTTTTATCAATAATAAAATAAAATTATCGACCATATATTTAAAGATTATTAATAAGTTATTCAAAAGTAATTATCATCATTGTAGATAATTACAAAAATTATTATTAATAAAAAATCATCTAGTAAAAAAATTATTGCATTATTAATAATTTAAATTGTTATAAAAAAAAAATACAAAATAATATTATAATATGTAAAATATATTGTATTTAAATATAATATAATATATATTTTATTAATAATTATTAATTTAATAATGTTTCATATTGAGAAATTTCAATTTTGTAAATAATATTTTTATACCAAATTTTATTAATAAAATAGGTAAATGATAAAAAATTAGTTTTAATTTTTTTTAAGTTTTTTTATAATTAGTTCAAATTTATTTAAACATAAAATATAAATATTGATTAATTATTATTTATGTTAATTTATTAATATAAAAATAATAATCATTGTTACTACATTTATATAAAGAATATATATTTATATATGGTTATTTTAATAAAACTCAACATAAAAAATGAAAAAAAGTTTATGAACATAATTAATTTCAGTTATATTTATAGTAATATTATTTAATATTATTATTTAATAATAAAATCATATAAAAATAGGATAATGATTTTTTTAATAAGAAAAATAGTTAAGATAACAAAATATTTTATCTTGTTTTAAGAACTGAATACAATAATAAAAATTAACAATTCTAAAAATAATATATAAACCACTTTATCTTTTAATTAATATAATTATTTAATAAGTAGTAATATAATATAAATTAATTATTAGATATTTATTTAATATATATCAAATTTAAAAAAATAATCAACTTTTTTTTTCATTTATAATTAGTAAACTGTATATTTTTTATATTTTTATTATATATATCTATTCGTAATATAGTAATAAAAACATGTCAATGTTTATTTAAATTTATATTAAAATTCATTTAAATAATTAAATTTAAATTAAATAAAATACAGATGAATATGCAAATACAACTGGATATGTAAATATAACTTGAATATGTAAATACAACAAGATATGTAAACGCAACTGGATATGTTAACACAACTGGATATGATAACACAAATGGATATGTTAACACAACTGGATAAGCATATATAAATAGATAGAATATTAATGATAAATTCTGTAAGAAAAAGACAATTTATGACTTTATAAATATGAAAAATTTTATATTTAAATTAAGAACCAATAAAAGTGAATTAATTAACTATAATTTAAGAAAAGATAATTAAAAAAAGAAAAAAAAGAACGAATTTCTTTTTTTGAAAATATAATATTATACTATTAATATTTTTGATTGAATTTATATAATTTTTTATTTATTTCTTTTAATTTCTTTTTTTAATTTATACTATTCCCTTTTTTATAATATATAATTCCCTTTTTTATAATATATAATTCCCTTTTTTATAATATTAGTCCTTTTTAATAATATTAGTCCTTTTTTATAATATTAGTCCTTTTTAATAATATTAGTCCTTTTTTATAATATTAGTCCTTTTTAATAATATTAGTCCTTTTTTATAATATATTATTCCCTTTTTTATAATATTAGTCCTTTTTTATAATATATTATTCCCTTTTTTATAATATTAGTCCTTTTTTATAATATATTATTCCCTTTTTTATAATATTAGTCCTTTTTTATAATACTATTCCTTTTTTCTTTTAAAAAAAAAAAATAATAATAAATTTGAAAATTATTTAATAGAAAAATTCTTTTTTTTTTTTTTTTTTTTTTTTTTTTTTTTTTTTTAATTTAGTATTTAATGTCAAAAAATAAATAATTTAAATAATATTAAAATAATATAAATTCCTTTTAAACATTAACATAAAATAATATGCTTTTTTAGATTATAAATAATGAGTGAATTATATTTACATTAACATATTTATTTTTATTATTATCAATTTATTCATATATTTATATATTTTATTTAACATTCAATATTTTATTTAACATTTAATATTTTATTTAACATTCAATATTTTATTTTACATTTAATATTTTATTTAATATTTAATATTTTATTTAACATTTAATATTTTATTTAACATTTAATATTTTATTTAATATTTAATATTTTATTTAACATTTAATATTTTATTTAACATTTAATATTTTATTTAATATTTAATATTTTATATAACATTTAATATTTTATTTAACATTTAATATTTTATTTAATATTTAATATTTTATTTAACATTTAATATTTTACATTATGTATTTATATACATATTTTTTATTTTAATAAGTAAAAGTAATGAGTAAAATTAAATAATAAATTTAGTGAGTAAAATTAAAGAGTAAAATTAAAGAGTAAAATTAATGAATAAAATTCTATTTGCAGTAATATTTATTTTTATTATTATTAATATTATATATATATAGCATTCATTTTAATGTATTTTATATATGTGCATTTATTTTAATGAATAAAATTAATGAGTATAATTATATTACAGTAATATTTATTTTTATTATCAATTTATACATATATTTACATATTTTATATAACATTATTTATTTCACATTATTATATATTTATAATATATATATATATATATTATTATTATATTTTCTAGATTCATTATATATTTATATACATGGTATATTGAAACTTCTTTTTTTTTTTAAAAAAAAAAATAAAAAAACTGTTTAAGAGAAAAAAGGAGATTTAATTCTAATTTATTTCAATTTTAAATTTCATTAATATTTATGAAATTTAAAAAGAAATTGAAAAGATTAAAAAAAGCATTTTAATTTTATTTATTTATTATATAGTTCACATGGCCCTAAATATAAATTAATTTATTGCAGTTATATTACACATTTTTTTTGAATTTTATTTCTCACAGAAACTAAAATCATAATATTTAAAAATAAAAATTATTACTTATTCATCCTTTTATATTTGTCTTTCATTACATTGAATAGTATTTAATATAGCTTGAGGAACTGAGTGTTTTCTTGTAACAGATTTAGCATCAAAGCAAACTTTAGCTCCTGGACGAGAAAGAATTCCATCCTTTAAAGTCCATCCAAGATTCTGACTTGGAACAAATTCTTTAAATCCATTCGCTTTTAACCATTTATTACATTCAAGGAATAAAGCTTTCGCAAGATCATGAATACTTGGATTTTTATTACCTTCACTTTTAATTTTTTTAAGGACCATATCTGCATTAGGAAATGGAGATTTTGGTTTAAATTCCATATTTTTACAAGATGGTTCTCTTTTGAGACGCATCATCATTGGAATAACATGACGATAGTGATGAGTATTGTTAGTATCCATTGTTTTAAAATTTTCAGCTTAAATTATTTTAAAAAAATTTTTAATTATATCTATTATTAATATTATTTAAAGGAAATATTTATCAAATATTAAAAAAAAAAAGAATATTATAATAATAAAAAAAATTTTTTTCAAAGAAAAAAATCTTCATTTTTATATTTTTTTTTTCATTAATATAAATCAAAGATAAAATAGTTTATAACATATTAATATGATTAAAGTTTATAGAAATATTATATTTTAATAAATTAAAATTTAAATTAATTTTTGTCAAATAGAAATTAAAATAATTTGTCAATTTTAAATGATTCGAAATTTTATTAACAAAAATAAAGTTTTTAAAAATTATTATTTTTAGTCTCATACATTTTTGAAAATTTAGACAATATAAAAATTTTAAAATTATTTTAAATATAAAAATTACTTTCATATTTTAATTAATTAAAAATTGATCCTAATATTAACAGAATAATTTATTATATAGATATTTCAATTATAATTAAAATTTATTAAATTGGTATAGATCAAATTCAAATTATTATCATTATTGAGATTTGATCTTAATAGCATTATATATATAATTAATTTTTATCTATTTATGAAGAAAATATTTTAGAGAATTTATATATTTTTATTAATGTAATTAAAAAAATCAAATAAAAGAAAATACTAAATAATAATATTATTATATAGAAAATATTTTACCTTTATTAAATATAACATATATAATATTTATATACTATTAATTATTTTAATGTGTCTTAAAGAAAATTTAAATAATACTAAAGGTATTTTACTACTGAAATGAACGTTCATGTAAAAATAAACATTATATACTATAAAAGTAAATAAACAATCATAAATAATTTAATTTTTTAAATTTATTTAAATTTATATTAAACTTAGCATTTCTAAAAATAAATTTAATTTTACATAAAAATTTAAAATTTAAATATTTATATATATATATTAAAAAACATGTAAATATTAAGTATTAAATTAAATTATCAAAATATAATAATTTATATTTTGGTAATTTCAATTATCATTAATGTTAATTTATTTTTATAAATCCATAATCATCATGATCATGATCATATTTATTTAATGAATTTATATTTATTTTTAGTTATTATATACTTTAATTAAAAAATAAAGAAATTTAATTTGAAATAAATAAGGAAAAAAATTATATAAAATAAAATATATATTGTAATATGTAATAAAATAATAAAATAATTAATTACTATTATTCAATCAATAAGCATTTTAATCCATTTAAGGAATAAATAGGATTTGAACTTTAAATTGATTGACTGAAAAAAAAATTTTATAATTAATATTTCCTCAAAAATAATACTCAAATTGATTCAATGTCCATTTAAAAAAGAAATTTCTAATTTGTTAGAGAATTCTATTATTTACCAACAAATTATTTATATAATTTTCATTATTTCAGACAATAATTATTTTAATTTATTTTAATTATTTTTAAAATGTAATGGATCACTGAAAAAAAATATTAATATAAAATATTATGTCATAAAATTTTTTGATATTATATTTATTATATTTATTATTATTATTATTAATATTTATTAATGCAATTCATTACACAATTCAATACAAAAAGTTTATAAAATTATTTCTATTAACTTTTCTTTTCACTTTCTTAATGAAATCTTTTATTATATAGTTATAATCACTATATAGTATATAATTGTATATATAGTCAATAAAAAAATGGGTATATTGAAAATTTATGATATAATAAATAATATAAAAGAATTGAATAAATAAAATAAAATAAACTTTATTTAAAGATATTATATTACTAAGTTAAATTAATATATTTTTAAAATCTTTTTTCTTTTTTTTTTTTTTTTTTCTCAATACTAAATTTTCTTTCTTGTTAATAATATAATTTTATTATAAATAAATGAAAAAAATTTTTAATATGAAATTCCTTTTAATTAATTAATTTATTAAAATTTTATATAAATAAAATTTTAATATACTATTACTAAAATTTATTATAAATATTATGACTACATAATTACAAAATTAAAATAACATTTTATCAATGAAAAGACTACAAATAATAGACTACAAATAATAATATTAGATATTTATTTACAATTATTAATTAAATTTTAAATAATTATTCAATTTTTTGTTTTTTGATATAATAAAACAATTTAAGAATAAAATAATTTAATAATAAAACAATTTAATTATAAAATAATTTTAAAATAAATGATTTTAGATCTTAAACTAATTATATAATTCCTTTTTTTTTTCTAAAAATATCTTTTTTATAAAAGATATATTAAAAAATTTAATTCTAATTTTAAATTTTATTAATATTAATAAAATTTAAAAAAAATTAGAAAAAAAAATTAAATATATTATTTATAATGCAGTTGATATAATCAAATAATTCTTTATAGTCATTTTTATGTCTTTATTTTTAATTAAAAATTTAATAAATATAGATTGTAATTTTTTTTTTAAAAAAAAAAAAACTAAGAATTTTATTATGCAATAATAGTCTCTAAATGAAATATTAAAAATAATTAATATTTAAAAAAATAGATTTATGAAAGTGTTATATAATTATATTTTTTTATATTATAGAAATATATATATAATTTTAATATATTAACAAAAACAAAAATATAAAGTATTTCATTTTTAATAATTAAAATAATATTTTATTAAATAAAAAATAATAGTTTTTTCCAATCTTAGTGAAATTGATTGAAATTATATTAAAAAAAAATTAGTATATAAATTTTTTTTAGTCTCAGACTCATTTGAAAATTTAGATAATATAAGAAGTAATTTTTTTTTATTATTGTAAAAATTTTTTTATTATTATAAAAAAAAGAAAAAATTATATTTATATTTAGTAAATTTAAATAATTAAAGATCATAATATTTCATAAATATATTAAAATTTAAATTAATGTTCATCAAATAAAAAAAATTTCACCAATCTTGCTAATATGAAAAATTAATATGATTCAAAATCTAAATAAGTATTTAAATCATTATTAATCTTTGTAAATTTAGACAATATAAATTTTAAAAGATAATTTTTATATTTCATTAATTAAAAAAATGAACCTTGTCTTAACAATAATAAAATAAAATTAGCGACCTTATAATTAAAGATTATTAATACAGATATTCAAAAGTAAATTATCATCATTGTAGATAATTACAAAAATTATTATTAATAAAAAATCATCCAGTAAAAAAATTATTGCGTTATTAATAATTTAAATTATTATGAAAAAAAATATATATACTAAATAATATTATAATATATTAAATATGTTGTATTTTAATATAATATATATTTTATTAATAATTATTAGTTTAATAATGTTTCATATTGAGAAATTTCAATTATGTACATAATATTTTAATACTAAATTTTATTAATAAAATATAGATAAATGATAAAAAATTATTTTTAATTTTTTTAAGTTTTTTTTATAATTATTTCAAATTTATTTAAACATAAAATATAAATATTTAATTATTATTCATGTTAATTTATTAATATAAAAATCAGTGTTTAGGATTTTTGTTTAGTAATTAATTTATATAGAAAGAATTTAATAATTTTATATTTATTTTTAAATTAAACAATGTATCTATTTCTTAAAATAAAGCTAATAACTATTAATTTCTTCTTTTGATTTTTTCTCAAAATATAAAGACAACAAGTATTTTCTAATATATTATTTCACAATTTATTTATATAGTAATTACTTCTAAGCCAAATAATTTTTTATAATATGAAACATACAACTATTTATTATATTATAAAAAGAATTTTATAATTATAAGTAGTAATAACGATTTTCCCATAAAAAATAATCAAATGTATTCAATTCCAATTTAATTTTGTTATATAATCTATACAACAAATTATATATATAATTTTTAATGAATATAAATAAATACATAATATTGCATATTATGTAATTAAAAAAATAATGCTTTTGAAAGATTTTTATAATTTGTCAATAACATGAATTATAAAATTTAATATTCATTTGCTATTAACTAATAGTATAATTCATTTTTTTAAACTTTTAATTTTTATATTTAAAATATGAAAAATGATTAATCTTTTCTTATTGAACAAATATTAATACATTTATTTTTAATAATGGTTTGAATAGTTTAAAAATTAATAGATATTTATATAAATTATATACAAAAATTATTTTTATTCAATAACCTCTATAATATATTCACTTTTTTAATTAGAATTTCATATCTATATATTAATTATAATTTAATTTATTCAATAAGATTTTTTATAAACAGACATAGTACTATATTAATTAGAGATATTATTAAGTATATATATTTAAGTAATTCATATTAATATTTATTTTAATATATTTATGAATTTATTAATATAATATCTATTTTATAACTACCACAGATTGGATTATTATTCATATTTTTAATTTCATTCATATGTATAATATTATTATTTAATAATAAAATCATATAAAAATAGGATAGTGATTTTTTTAATAAGAAAAATGGTAAAGATAATTTTAAATTTATATTTTGTTATAAGAATTGAATAAAATAATAAAAGATAATTAACAAGTCTAAAAATAATATATAAACCCCTTTATCTTTCAATTAATAATTAATATAATGACTTAATATGTAGTTTAAATAATAAAAATAGAGTTTTATTTATAACAATAATATTTAATTTTAATAAAATTTTACTTAAAAAAATTTTTTTAAAAAATATTTTTATTCTCATTAAAAAAACAAATAAATATATATGAAAAGATATTTATATTAAAAATATAAAAATATAAAACTAAAATTTAATATTATAACTATAAATAATTTTGTTAATATTATTTTCATAAATATATTTTAATCAATATTTATTAATACAATTTATAGTTAAAAAAATATTAATATATATAAATATATAAATATTTGATAATTTTAATTTGTTGACAATTATTCAAAATTATTTAATACATCTCATAAGATATGTAAATTAAACTGGATATGAAAATACAACTGGATATGCAAATATAACTGGATATGTATATATAAATAGATAGAATATTAATGATAAATTTTGTTAGAAAAAGACAATTTATGACTTAATAAATATGAAAATTTTTATATTTAAATTAAGAACCAATAAAAGTGAACTAATTAACTATAATTCAAGAAAAGAATATTAAAAAAAAGAGAAAGAATTGCTTTTATGAAAATATAATATTATACTACTAATATTTTTAATTGAATTTATATAATTTTTTATTTATTTCTTTAAATTTCTTTTTTTTAATTTATACTATTCCTTTTTTTATAATATATTATTCCCTTTTTTTTAATATTAATCCCTTTTTTATAATATTAATCCCTTTTTTATAATATTAATCCCTTTTTTATAATATTAATACCTTTTTTATAAAATTAATCCTTTTTTTATAATATTATTCCTTTTTTTTTTTAATATATATATATATTCATTAATTTTATTTGTATGAAAATTATTTCTTTTAAAATTATTATTTTTTATTTTTATTTTTTTTTTTTTTTTTTTTTTGAATTTGTTAATATTTTTATTTTTATTATTTCTATTTTTATTAAGAAGGTCATAAAAATAAACGTCGAGTAGATTTCCATCTTTGTGGTAAAATACACTGTATTTTGTTTTAGTAGTTTTATTATTACTATTTGAACTGTTTTGTGTACTGTGAAAATTGTTTCTGTGATCATTACGTTTGTTATTATTAGAAATATAATTAATTTTATTGTTTTTCAAAGTTGGTTTGAACAGTATTATTATTTTTGGGGGTTTAAATAATAATTAATTCTTTCTTCATGATCCTACATTTCTTGTAGGTCTTGTTGAAGATCATTAAAGGTTTTTTTTTTAATCTTTCAAACGTTTGATAAGCAATTCTACAATCTTTTAAATATATTTTTTTTTAGATTCTGTATTTAAACTTCCAATGATTATAGTTTGAATTGCATTATCATATTTAGTCTGTCTTCTAGTCATTTTCATCGTATACGAAAACCTTATCAATATATTCGTAAATAATCTTGAGCGATTAAATGACGTTTTAACTCAATGTACCAATCCTCAAAATTTTCTATAGTTATTTTTAAAGTCTTTATAATTAAATAGAGATTTAATTAATAAATCTTTATAATTAAAATTGGATAATAAAATTTCCTTCTTTGGAACCTTTTCATTATCCTTAAGCAATTCATTTTGATTATTTTTAATTGGAGTAGAAGAAGAAGAAGAAGTAGAGCTTACTTCGGACATTTCATGACGCTTAACCTGTTAAAATATGAAGCTCAGAATGAACTCTTTACAATTAAGAATTTATTTTTTAATAGTAACGTTTTTATTTAATCAAGAATATTGACTTTTTAAAATAATAATTATTACATGTATTTATATAAACTTTATATTTATTTCTTCCCTTAATTTTTCTCAAAATATAAAGACAGCAAGTATTTTCTAATATATTATTTCACAATTTATTTTTATACTAATTATTACTAAGACAAATAATTTTTTTTGTAATATGAAACATGCAACTATTTATTATTTACTTTTAATTTTATTACATTATCTTCCAATACACTTAACTAAATATATTAAAGATAACATTAATATTATAGATAAATATATATATATTTGTATATAATATTAAGAATAAATTTACTAATACATGTATACGTCAAGTCATGCATTTACTCAATATTAATTTGATTTGATTATTTAAAAGAATTTTAAAGATAATAACGATTTTCCCATAAAAAAAATAATCAAATGAATTCAATTCCAATTTAATTTTGTTATATAATCTATACAACAAATTATATATATAATTTTTAATGAATATAAATAAATACATAATATTGCATATTATGTAATTAAAAAAATAATGCTTTTGAAAGATTTTTATAATTTGTCAATAACATGAATTATAAAATTTAATATTCATTTGCTATTAACTAATAGTATAATTCATTTTTTTAAACTTTTAACTTTGATATTTAAAATATGAAAAATGATTAGCCTTTTCTTATTGAACAAATATTAATACATTTATTTTTAATAATGGTCTAAATAATTAAAAATTAATAGATATTTATATAAATTATATACAAAAATTATTTTTATTCAATAACCTCTATAATATATTCACTTTTTTAATTAAAATTTCAAATCTATATATTAATTATAATTTAATATATTCAATAAGATATTTTATAAACAAAACTTGATAGACATAGTACTATATTAATTAAGGATATTATTAAGTACATATCTTTAAGTAATTCTTTTTAATTTTTATATATGAATTTATTAATATAATGTCTATTTTATAACTACCACAAATTAGATTATTAGTCATATTTTTAATTTCAGTAATATTTATAATATTATTATTTAATAATAAAATCATATAAAAATATGATGATTTTTTTAATAAGAAAAATAGTTTTGATAACTAAATATTTTATTTTGTTTTAAGAACTGAATACAATAATAAAAGTTAATGAACAAGTCTAAAAATAATATATAAACCCTTTTATCTTTCAATTAATATAATGATTTAATAAGTAGTAATATAATATATTTTTAATGATATTATTATAAATAATAAAAATAGAGTTTTATTTATAATAATAATATTTAATTATTATTATAATAAAGTTTACTTAGTTTAAAAAATTTATTTTTTTTAAAAATATTTTTATTCTCATTAAAAAAACAAATAAATATGTATAAAAAGATATTTATATTAAAAATACAAAAATATAAAATTAAAATCTTGTTGATTAAAAATTGTTTTAAAAAAAGTTTACTTATTTCCATTAACTAATTTGATTTAATATTTTTATTAAATTATTATAATTTAATTAATTCACTAAAAAAGATCTTTGTGTTTAAATTCTTTTTTATTATATCCACTTTAATTATTTTTAAATTTTTAATTTATACTAAAAAAAAAAAAAAAATTAAATATTAAAACTATAAATAATTAGTTTATGCAATATTTATTAATAAAATATTTATGGTTAAAAAAGATGATATATGTCTGTGTACAAATATTTTATAATTTAATTATTAGATATTTATTTAATACATTTCAAAGTTAAAATAATAGATATAAATTATTTTTTTATTTTCATTTATAATTATTAAACTACATATTTTTTATATTTTTATTATTTATATAAATTTGTAGTAATAATAATTTTATTAAAATTTATTTGAATAGTTAAATTTAAATAAATACAACTGGATATATAAATATAATTAGATATGTAAATATGACTGGATATGTAAATATAATTGGATGTGTAAATATGACTGGCTAAGTATATATAAATAGATAGAATATAATGATAAATTTTGTAAGAAAAAGACAATTTATGACTTTATAAATATGAAAAATTTTATATTTAAATTAAGAACCAATAAAAGTAACTATAATTTAAGAAAAGAAAATTAAAAAAAAAAAAGGACGAATTGCTTTTTTGACAATATAATAATATACTACTAATATTTTTGATTGAATTAATATAATTTTTTATTTATTTCTTTTAATTTCTTTTTTTTTAATTTATATTATTCCCTATTTTTATAATATTATTCCCTTTTATATAATATTAGTCCCTTTTTTATAATATATTATTCCCTTTTTTTTAATATAGTCCCTTTTTTATAATATTATTCCTTTTTTTTTTTAAAAAAAAAAAAATAATAATAATAAATTTGAAAATTATTTAATTGAAAATTTTTTTTTTTAATTTAGTATTTAATGTCAAAAAATAAATAATTTAATGTTTAAAAGGAATTTATATTATTTTAATTTTATTTAAATTATTTATTTTAATAATATAAATTCCTTTTAAACATTAACATAAAATAATATGCTTTTTAAGATTATAAATAATTAGTAAAATTTTATTTACATTAATATTTATTTTTATTATTATTAATATTATACAAATATTTTTATATTTTATTTAAAAATTAATATTTTGTATTATTATATATTTATATATATTTTTTTTATTTTAATATGTAAAGTTAATGAGTAAAATTAGAGTAAAATTAAAGAATTAGTTAAAGAATAAAGTTAATGAGTAAAATTCAAGAGTAGTAAAATTCAAGAGTAAAATTCAAAAGTAAAATTTAAGAAAATAAAAGAGTAAAATTAATGAGTATAATTAATAAAACTAATGAATAAAAAAACTAATGAGAAAAATTAATGAACAAAATTAATGAACAAAATTAATGATCAAAATTAAGGAGTAAAATTAAAGAGTAAAATTAAATAGTAAAATTTAAGAAAATAAAAGAGTAAAATTAATGAGTATAATTAATAAAGTAAAATTAATGAGTAAAATTCTATTTACAATAATATTTATTTTTATTATTATCAATATATACATATATATACATATTTTATATAACATTATTTATATTACATTATTTTTATATATATATTTTTATTTTTAACTTATATAATATATTTGTGTACATGGTATATTAAATTAAAACTTCATTATTAAAAAAAATTGTTTAAGAGAAAAAAGTAAATTTAATTCTAATTTATTTCAATTTTAAATTTCATTAATATTAATGAAATTTAAAAATATATTTAATAATTTAAAAAAAAAAAAAGCATTTCAATTTTATAATTGATTATATAGTTTGTATGGCCCTAAATATAAATTAATTTATTGCAGTTATATTACACATTTTTTTTTCGAATTTCATTTCTCACAGAAACTAAAATCATTATATTTAAAAATAAAAATTGTTATTATCGCTAATAAGTTATTCATCCTTTTATATTTAGCTTTCATTACATTGAACAGTATTTAATATAGCATGAGGAACTGAGTGTTTTCTTGTAATAGATTTAGCATCAAAACAAACTTTAGCTCCTGGACGAGAAAGAATTCCATCCTTTAAAGTCCATCCAAGATTCTGACTTGGAACAAATTCTTTAAATCCATTCGCTTTTAACCATTTATTACATTCAAGGAATAAAGCTTTCGCAAGATCATGAATACTTGGATTTTTATTGCCTTCACTTTTAATTTTTTTAAGGACCATATCAGCATTTGGAAATGGAGATTTTGGTTTAAATTCCATATTTTTACAAGATGGTTCTCTTTTGAGACGCATCATCATTGGAATAACATGACGATAGTGATGAGTATTGTTAGAATCCATTATTTCAAAATTATAAATTTAAATTTTTTTGAAAAAAAAATTAATTATTTAATTATTTTCTTAATAATAGTATTTAAAAGGAAATCTTTATTAAAAATTAAAAATAAATAATATAAAATAAAAGAAAAAAAATTTTTTATTTAAAGAAAAAAATCTTCATTTTTATATTTTTTTTTCATTAATCAAAGGATAAAATACATTTTTATATATTTTTTTTTTTTTTCATTAATCAAAGTTAAACATATTAATATGATTAAAGTTTATAGAAATATTATATTTTAATAAATTAAAATTTAAATTAATTTTTGTCAAATAGAAATTAAAATAATTTGTCAATTTTAAATGATTCGAAATTTTATTAACAAAAATAAAGTTTTTAAAAATTATTATTTTTAGTCTCATACATTTTTGAAAATTTAGACAATAAAAAATTTAAAATTATTTTAAATATAAAAATTACTTTTATATTTTAATTAATTAAAAAATGGACCCTAATATTATCCGAATAATATAATTTATAGATTTTTTAATTATAATTAAAAATTATTAAATTGGTATAGATCAAATTATTATCATTATATATTGAGATTGATCTTTAAGAAAAAAAATCATTCTAAAATAAAATTTATTATATTATTAGTAAAGTCAAATTTTTATATAGATATAGATGATATTGAATTAAATGAAATAGTATTACGTATATACAATTAATTCTTATCTATTTATGTAGATAATATTTTAGAGAATTGATATATTTTAATGTAATAAAAAAAATATTAAATAAAAGAAAATACAAAATAATAATATTATGATATAGAAAATGTTTAACCCTTATTCAATATAACATATATTATATATATTCACCATTAATTTTATTATTATAATGTTTCTTAAAGAAAATTAAAATAATACCAAAAGTATTTTTATAGTTACAATATTGACATTTAAATATTTATTCATATATATACATATATTAAATTGATTCAATGTTCATTTAAAAAAGAAAATTATAAATTGTTATATAATTCAATTATTTACTAACGAATTATTATTTATATAAATTTTATTATTTCAGACAATTATTTTAATTTATTTTAATTATTTTTAAAAATGTAATAGATCACTAATAAAATATATATATATATATATATACACTATATTTGTATATTAATATTTATGCTTATATATTTATAATTGTATATTAATATTTATATTTTTAAATAAAAAAAAACCTTTTCTAAAGAAATAGAAATTTAGTTATAATTTTAAATTTTATTAATAATTGAATTTAAAAAACTAAAAATAAAAATAAAAATAAAAATAAATATAAAAATAAAAATTCATTTCATATTTTTTAATAACAACCAATTTAAATTTAATAAAATTTAAATTAAAAATATTTTAAAAATTATATTTCGTATTAATAGTCTTTATAAATATACAATTAAAGAACAATAAAAAAAATATATATATATATTTATATGTAAAAGAAAAATGAACTTATATAAAGTTCATATTATTATATTAATATATTAAAATTTAAATTAATGTTTATCAAATAATAAAAATTTCACCAATCTTGTTAATATGATTAATAGGATTTCAAAATCAAATCAAGTTTTGTATATTTAAATCATTATCTTTAAAAATTTAAATTATCTAAATTTTCAAAGACTAATAAGTTTTATATTTCATTAATTATAAAAAATGAACCTTGTCTTAACAAGAATAAAATAAAATTAGCGACCTTATAATTAAAGATTATTAATATAGATATTCAAAAGTAATTATCATAGTAGATAATTACAAAAATTATTATTAATAAAAAATCTTCTAGCATTATTAATAATTTAAATTAAAAAAAAAAAAAAAAAAAAAAAAAAACTTAATAATATTATATGAAAAATATGTTGTATTTAAATAATATATATTATATTAATAATTATTAATTTAATAATGTTTCATATTAAAAAATTTCAATGATAATACTTTATAATAAATTTTATTAATAAATAGGTTAAATAGGTAAATGATAAAAAATTTTAATTCTTTTCAAAGTTTCTTATATTTTATTTCAAATTTATTTAAATATATAATATAAATATTTGATTAATTATTATTCATGTTAATTTATTAATATAAAAATCATAATCATCGTTAGTGTTTAGAATTTTGTTAAATAATTAATTTATATAGAAAGAATTATATAATTTATATTTATTTTTTAGTAAAACAATGTATATATTTCTTAAAATAAAGCTAATAACTATTTATTTCCTTTCTTAATTTTTTTCAAAATATAAAAGACAACAAGAATTTTCTAATATATTATTTCACAATTTATTTTTATACTAATTATTACTAAAACAAATATTTTTTTATAATATGTAACATACAACTATTTATTATTTACTTTTAATTTTATTACATTATCTATCAATATACTTAACACTAAATATATTAAATTATATATTATTTTTATAGATAAATATATTATAAATTTAATTTTAAGAATAAAATTAGTAATACAAAAATATGTCAAGTCATGCATTTATTCTATATTAATTTGATTTGATTATTTAAAAGAAATTTATAATTATTAAGTAGTAATAACAATTTTCTCATAAAAAATAATCAAATGAATTCAATTCCGATTTAAGTGATTAGCCTTTTCTTATTGAACAAATATTAATACATTTATTTTTAATAATGGTTTAAATAATTAAAAATTAATAGATATTTATATAAACTATATAAAAATTATTTTTATTCATTAACTTCTATAACATATTCACTTTTTTAATTAGAATTTCAATTCTATTTATTAATTATAATTTAATTTATTCAATTATTAATTACATATCTTTAATTCTTATTAATATTTATTTTTATATATTTATGAATTTATTAATATAATGTCTATTTTATAACTACCAAAGATTAGATTATTAGTCATATTATTATTTAATAATAAAATCATGTAATAATAAGATAATGATTCTTTTAATAATAAAAATGGTTAAGATAATTTAAAATTTTATTTTTGTTATAAGAACTGAATACATTAATTATTATAATTTAATTAATTCAACTAAAAAACTTGTTCGTGATAAAAATCTTTTTTAATATATCCACATTAATTATTTTTAAATTTTTAATTTTTACTAAAAAAAAATTTTTTACTAAAAAAAAAATTTAATATTTAACTATAAATAATTTTAATAATATTATTTATAAATAATATTTTAAGCAATATTTATTAATAAAATATTTATAGTTAAAAAAAGATGATATATGTCAATATACAAATATTTTATAATTTAATTATTAGATATTGATTCAAAATTATTTATATATCTCAAAGTTAAAAAAATAATAGATATATAAACTATTTTTTTTTCAGTTGTAATTATTAAACCGTATATTTTTTATATATTTATTAAGCATTAACTATTTGTAAAATAGTAAATAGAAAAATATATCAATGTATATTCAAATTTATATTAAAATTCGTTTAAATGGTTAAATTTAAATTAAATACTGGATATGTATATGTAAATGCATATACATACAGGATATGCAAATACAACTGAATACTGAATATGTAAATATAACTGGATATGTAAATACAACTAGATATGTAAATATGACTGGCTAAGTATATATAAATAGATAGAATATTAATAATAAATTCTATAAGAAAAAGGCATATGAATATGAAAATTTTTATTTTTCAATCAAGAACCAATGAAAGTAACTATAATTTAAGAAAAGAAAATTAAAAAAAAACAAAAAAACAAAAAAACAAAACAAAACCAAAAAAAATAAAAAAAAAAAAAAAAAAAAAAAAAAAAAGGACCAATTGCTTTTTTGATAATATAATATTATATAACTAATATTTTTGATTGAATATATATAATTTATTTGTTAACTTTTTTTTTTTTTTTTTTTTTTTTTTTTTTTTTTTTTTTTATATTATTCCCTTTTTATATTATTCCCTTTTTTATAATATTATTCCCTTTTTATAATATTAGTCTTTTTTTATAATATATTATATTCCTTTGTTTTTTATAAAAAAAAAAAATAATAATAAATTTGAATATTAATTGATAAAAATTTCCTTTTTTTTTTTTTTTTTTTAATTTAGTATTAAATGTCAAAAAATAATTAAAATAAAAAATATGTATTCCTTTTAAACATTAACATAAAATAATATGCTTTTTAAGATTATAAATAATGATTAAAATTTTATTCATGTTAATATTTATTTTTATTATTATCAATATTATACATGTATATATATATATTATATAGCATTCATTTTAATGTATTATATATATATATATTTATTTTTGTTAAGAGTTATGAATTTATAATTATGTCAATTTTATTAATATATTTTATGATAATGTGGCTTATATATTATTTATATTACAACATGTTTCAATACATTTGATGTATAAGTCACATTGTATTTATGTTTCAATACATTTGAAGTTAATTTTTCATACATTTCACATATTCTAATAATTTTAATGAGTAGAATTAATGAGTAAAATTAAAGTATAAGATTAATGAATATAATTAAAAAGTAGTAAAATTAACAAGTACAATTAAAGAGTAGAATTAAAGAGTAGAATTAAATAGTAAAATTAAATAGTAAAATTAATGAGTAAAATTAATGAGTGAAATTCTATTTACAGTAATATTTATTTTTAAATTATTATCAATTTATACATTTATTTACATTTATTTTTATTATCAATTTATACATTTATTTACATAATTTATATATCATTATTTATTTTACATTATTATATATTTATATATATATTATTATATAATATATTTATATTTTTTATATATTTTCTAGACTTATAGTATATATTTATATACAGGGTATATTAAAACTTCATTAATTCTAATTTATTTCAATTTTAAATTTCATTAATATTAATGAAATTTAAAAAAGAAATTGAAAATTTTAAAAAAAAAAAAAAAAAAAAAAGCAATTTAATATTATTTATTTATTATACAGTTTGCATGGCCCTAAATGTAAATTTATTCATTGCAGTTATATTATACATTTTTTTATTTTTATTTTATTTTTTTTTTTTTTTTGAATTTTTTCTCACAGAAACTGAAATAATTATATTTAAAAACATAAATTGTTATTTTAGTTATTCATTATTTTATATTTAGTCCTCATCACGTTAAGGAGTACTTAATAAAGCTTTAGAAATTGATTGTTTTCTTGTAATAGATTTAGCATCAAAACAAACTTTAGCTCCTGGACGAGAAAGAATACCATCTTTTAAAGTCCATCCAAGATTCTGACTTGGAACAAATTCTTTAAATCCATTGGTTTTTAACCATTTATTACATTCAAGGAATAAGGCTTTTGCAAGATCATGAATACTTGGATTATTATTACCTTTACTTTTAATTTTTTTAAGGACCATATCAGCATTTGGAAATGGAGTTTCTGGTTTAAATTCCATATTTTTACAAGATGGATCTCTTTTAAAACGCATCATAGTTGGAATAACATGACGATATTTGCGATTTGTAATAGTAGTAGCCATTTTTATTTGGTTATTAATTTAAATAAATATAAATAGAATAATCTTTGTAATATTTTTTTTTTTTTTTACTGAATAATTAAATTTTAGATTTAACAAAATACACTTTTGAAAGAAAATTCGATCATATTTATATTTTTTTATATATATTTTAAAAAATAATAAATATAAAAAAAATTTAAAGCATATAAAAGAAAAAAAAACTTTATTTATTATCAAAAGTATTTTAAGACCTAACTATCTTATTGGATTAAGATTAATAAATAATAGTTGATTATTAGTTAAAAGTTCTTTATGTTATATGTTAAATGTTAAATATTTTAATATATTTTAAATTTTTTTTTTCTTAAGAATAATGAAAAATAAATATATTAAAATTTTTTTTTAATTTAAATTAAAGAAAAAAAAAAAAAAAAAAAGTATTTAGTTTTAATTAAGAAAAATTGATTATAATTATTTATTCATAATTTATTATTATTAATGGTTTTAATTATTGAAAGAACAGTTTTCCAATTATTTTATATTTATTTTTAGATATTTTGTTAATATAATAAATAATATAGAAAAAAATTCTAAAAAGAAAATAAATTACGAAAAAGTTTAATATTAAAAAAAAAAAATGTTAATTTTATAAAGTATTTAATAAATGTTGAAGAAATATAAAAATTTTATTGATTAAATATTTAAATGAACAATAATAATAAAAATGAAGAATTTTTTTATTCATAAATAAAATAAAAAATTAAAATTCATATTATATGAATTTGATTTGATTATCCCAAATAAATATTCATATTATTAGAGTTTGAATTGATTATTCAGATATATATAAGTTAAACAGCCAAAAGCAACAGTAAGCTATTTCATTATATATATATATAAAAAGTTCAGATTGATCCATTGTCAATCCAAAAACAAATAGAGTATTTTACATCCAAGTAAAATCCACATTTTTACTTTGAAGTCAATATTCCGTTTATTCATTATGATTTAATTAATTCAAAAAAAAAAAAAAAAAAAAAAAAAAAAAAAAAAAAAAAAAAAAAAAAGAAAAAAAAAAAAACTTTTTTTTTTATTTTTATTTTTATGATAAAATTTCTTTACTTTTCTTAACAAATATTTAATCAAATTTGTTTATTTTTAAATTTTACAAAAATACACAAAAAAAAAAATATATATATATATATATATATTTATTTATTTATTTATATTACATTATATATTATATATTGGATCTATATATAATTTTTTTTATAATTTTATTATATTCATTAATATATAATTAATGGTTGTTTTTTTTAATTATTATTAATATATTAAATCTAAAAGTTTAAAAAAAATTATAGATATATATTATTATTATTTTTTTCTTACTACTCTAATAATTATACTATATATTTCAAAAGATTAAGATATATTAAAATAGTAATAAATTTGTTATTATTTTTACACAAATTTATATTAAAATGAATTATATTTGAATATATTAATATAGTTGTATAATATAAAATAAATGAAGCCTATTCGAAAAAGATAAATGGAAAATATAGTTTTTGTATTTCAATTACCAACAAAAAAAAATTAATTAATTAATTAATTAATAATATAAAGAAAAAAAAAACTTTTTTAAAGATATTATATTACACTAATATAATTTACTTTTTTTTTTTTTTTTATAATATTATTCCTTTTATATATATATATAAATATATATTATTCCTTTTTTACAAAATAAAGATTGTGTAAAGTTTTTTTAATCTAAAATTTATTTTTCATTCATTAAAAAAAAGAGTTCCTAATAACTTTTTAAATATTACTAAAATAATGATAATAGCATAATTATTATTATAATTCTTAATTATCATAAAATAATATTTTTTATGATAAGATTACATAAGTATCATACTTATATTTATATATATATATATTTATTTTTATAATTATTTTATCCTATAATATATATAATATATTTATGTACATGGTATATTATAGCTTCTTCATTGAAAAAAAAACAGTAATTAATTCAAATTTGTTATGATTTTGAATCTATTGATATTAATAAAATTCAATAAGAAATTGAAAAAAAAAAATTATTTTATTTATATATTTAAGAAATTAATATGATCTTAAATCTCATAATTCATTACAGATATTTTCACTTTTTCTTCTTCTTCTTCTTCTTCTTCTTCTTCTTCTTCTTCTTCTTCTTATTATTATTATTATTATTATTATTATTATTATTATTATTATTATTATTATTATTATTATTATTATTATTATTATTATTATTATTATTATTATTATTATTATTATTATTATTATTATTATTATTATTATTATTATTATTATTATTATTATTATTATTATTATTATTATTATTATTATTATTATTATTATTATTATTATTATTATTATTATTATTATTATTATTATTATTATTATTATTATTATTATTATTATTATTATTATTATTATTATTATTATTATTATTATTATTATTATTATTATTATTATTATTATTATTATTATTATTATTATTATTATTATTATTATTATTATTATTATTATTATTATTATTATTATTATTATTATACATATTGTAATATAAATAATGTATAAGCCACAATGTATTAATATAAAAGCATTTAATTTAGAATAATTAAGTGCTAGTAACTCTTTATCATAAAATATATTAATAAAATTGACATAATTATAAACCATAAATTCATAACTCTTAACAATTATTATTATTATAAATTTAACTTTATTAAAAATTTAATTAAAAATATTAAATTTATGGCTCTAAAAGAAATATAAGTGATAAATAATTTATGGATACATATATACAAATAGTTTATATATATAGAAACTATTTATATATATTTTAATGTATTATGTAAATTAAAATTTTAATTAATTTTTATCAAATAAAAAATATATATTTAGACATAAATAACATATCATTAGATTTAAATTTTCTTTAAAAAAAAAAAAATACACCTTATATAAATTATTGTATTAATAATTAATTATTTTAATAAAATCATATAGGGTTATATGTATTCAACTAATTGTTCAATTTCATCTATTTATATAAAAAAAATTAATACTAATAAATTTATATACTATAAGAAAAGAGAAAGAAAAAGAAAAAAAAAAAAGAAAATTCTAAATAATATCATAACGGATAAAAGGAAGTTATTTATATATTATATGTAATATATACTATTAATAATTAAAAATTATAATATTTTTAGGAATTTCAATATTTTTTAGATTATTAATACTATAATACATTAGTAAATTAAAATAAATAACATCCTTTTTTTTTTTATTAACTATAAGAAAAGAGAAAGAAGAAGAGAAAAAAAAAGAAGAAAAAAAATACTAAATAATATCATAACGGATAAAAGCAAGTTATTTTAATATATTATATGTAATATATAGTAATATATACTATTAATAATTAAAAATTATAATATTTTCAGGAATTTCAATATTTTTTAGATTAATAATACTATAATACATTAATAAGTTAAAATAAGTAACATATTTTTTTTATACTATAAGAAAAGAGAAAGAAGAGGAGAAAAAAAAATAATAATATCATAACAGATAAATACTAGTTATGTATATATTATATGTAATATGTAATATATACTAATTATAAATTAAAGTATTTTTAGATTTAAGATTATTAATACTATAATAAAATAAATAATATCAAATTATTGGATTAATTTTTTTTCTTTTTTTTTTTTTTTTTTTTTTTAATTTGTTTAATTATAAATTAACTTTTTATTTCTAAAAATAAATTTAAAGTTTTTGAATAAAAATTTAAAGTTTTATTTTTTTTAATATAGATATAAACTAAAAATGTTAATAAAAAATTTTAAAATTTACCTATAAGATTATGAATTTATTTAAAATTTATTTTGATTTATTTTTAATTGTTTTTTTTATTAAACTCTTTAGTAAATAATAAAAAAAATATGAATTTAATATTATAGTAAAATAAGAAATTGTTTAATAAGTAAACCATTTAGGAATGATTAGAATTTGTAATATAAAAATTTGAATAAATTATCTAAAAGAGTATCCATAGTTGAAAGTTAACAGTAATGATTTCATCATAGAAAATATTCATTTAATACCAACTTAAAAAAATTACAAAAAGCAAAATATCAAAATTCTTTAGCAAATTAAAAAATTTTTTTTTAAGTTGGTATTAAATGAATATTTTCAATGATGAAATCATTACTGTTGTTATTTTTTTTTTAATAATTTAAATATTAAAGAATTTTGATATTTTGCTTTTTGTAATAATTTAAATATAATTTTTATTAAATATTAATAAATATCATGGATAATTTTTAATTTTATTTTCATTTTAATTTTTATTTTTTAATTTAATTTTTATTTTTATTTTTATTTTTAATTTAATAAATTGAATGTTTATTATCTAAAATGTACTACGTATAACTTTTAACTTTAATATCTTTAAAAATGAAAAATAACTAAATATGATTTCTTTAATATAGTGATTTTAAAAAATTAGAAATTAAAGAATCATTTACATTAGGAGTTATTTAAATCAGAAGATTTTACAATGTTAATATGATTTAAAAAACTTTTTTTTTTTTTTTTTTTAAGACTGAGATTAACGCAATACAGCCACCATATCTCTTATTTAAACGAATCTGATTCTCATTGAATTCTTTACTTATACTGTTTCGGCGTCATCATGGACTTCTCTCTAAGCAAGGCTAATATGAAAGATATTCCCTTTTTCACCGTTTTATAGGTCGTAACTACTTTTTAATGATCTCTTGAACCATTATCAAGAGATGAGCTCTCTCTATACTAACAATTATAATCAAGAAAATAGGAATAATTATCATGGCGAATGAATAAACTTCGTTTATAGGGAAAAACCCTATAGGATAAAATTATATTAATTCAGGTCCCGAGGCCGATCCAAAAAACCTTATATATATTAGACCCGAAGTAATAGCCACTAAGATAAAAACTAGAAAAACATCATTGAAAATAATTATAATATTTAATTTTTTTTTAGTAAGAATTAAAGTTTATTAATTAATTGAATTATTAATTAAGCAATTATATTTGATACTATTAAAGTTCTTTTCATTATTTGGTTAAATTTGTGAATATGTAATAAACTTTATATTTTTTCATTTCATTATATATATTATTTCATTATTTATATTGCAAAAGAAAAAACATTATATCTCCAATATAATTGACTGATTTCCATAAAAAAAATTTTTTTTTTATTCTATATATTTCTTTTTTTAATATTATTCTTTTTTTAAAAAAATAAAAAATGATTATTAATTGGAAATTTCATATTTTTGTTATTCTTATTAATTGAGGAGTTTCATAAAGTTAATTAACTTTATTAGTATATATAAACATATAATTGTTTATGAAAAGATTTTTAAGAGTAAGTTTTTTTTTTTTTTTACATTAATAAAATATTAATTTTTTTAATGTGTGATCCGATCAATTATTTTTTTATCATAAATATTTTTATTTTTATAATTTTCCCTATTTTATAATAAATTTTATACTCAAAATATATTAAATTACAACTATTCTATTAAAAAATATATATATGTATTTCTATTAAAAATTAGAAATTTAATTTTAATTTATTCCAATTTTAAATTTCATTAATTTAATGAAATTTAAAGAAACTAAAAAGTTAAAATTTTATTTTATTTATTATTAAATATGCGTAGCCCTAAATATCATAATTCCTTATAATCATTTATATATCTTCTAAACTTTTTCTCATAGTAATTGAAACAATTATATTTAAAATATATATATATATATATTTTTCATTTTTAGTTCATAAATTTGGATTTAGTCATCATCAAAGTTGAATAACATCTAATAAATATTGGTGAGCTGATACTAAATTAAAATTAAAGTTTTTAAAATAAATTAAAAAAAAAATAAATAAAAATAAAATAAATAATAATAATAATAATAATAATAATAATAAAAAACCTTATTTTTAAATTATTAAAAATTATTATTAATTATATTCGGTGAATAAATAAAAATAAAATAAATAATAATAATAATAATAATAATAATAATAATAATAATAATAAAAATAATAAAAAACCTTATTTTTAAATTATTAAAAATTATTATAAATAATATAATTATATTCGGTGAATAAGTATATTTTAAGATCAAAATACTTTAGTGGATAAAGAGTAATAAATGATATTAAATAATTAATTTTATTTTCTCATTTTATTGTTATATATAATAAAAATTATCTTTACTAAGTCTTTTAATTTTTTTATTTAATATAATTTTTTTTTTTTAAACGTATTAAAAAGTTTAAATATATTAAAAATTAATATTTATATTTAATATGTTTATATTATTTTATAATATAAAATATATATAAATATAATTAGTTTAATTATTTATTTGAGATAATTTTTTTTTTTTTTTTTTTTTTTTATGACAGCTTTAATTATTGCAAATACATTTATCCAATTAATTTATATTTATTTTAAGTAACTTTATAATATAACAAAAACTTTAAATAAATAAATAATGAAACTTAAAATATTTAGTAAATAGACATTCTATATTGTTGAGGTTTTATATGTTCCTTTACTATCCTTATCATCAGCTATTATATAATATAATGATTAAATAAACAGCAAGTATTTAAAAAAAGATAAGTCTTATAATTCATATAAAAACCATAAATTCATTACATATACAATAATTTTTATCATTTAGAAATGAATAAATATGAAATGAAAATCAGCAATTACAATTTTCAATACCATCGATTATTAAATCAACATTATTTGTTATTATATAATAATTCATTTGGTTTTATAAATTTTACTACATTATTAAAGAAAATATATAAAAATATTAAAATGTAAGACGTAATAAAATCTTAAAGAGATTAATTATTTAATATGTATATATTAAATACAACTGGATATTACTAAAATGCAATTGGATATGTTAATAATAGAAATACAATAGTTAAAAATTTAATTATTCATTAATATTTAATTATAAAGATTTAAAATAAAAAAATTAAATAATTAAAAAATTAAAAAGGTTTATATATTTTAAAAAAATATAATTATATCATATAAATATATATTTTTTAAATATTCATAAAAGTATAAAAAAATATTCTTTAAAATTTATCAAAGATTTAAAAAAAAAAAAAAAAAATATATATATATATATATATATACTCTTAAAAAAATATATTTTTTAATAAAAAACTTTAAAAAAAAATATTCTTTAAAATGTCCTTAAAAATAAAATATTCTTTTTTAAAAAAAAATATTCTTTATAAACATTTAAAAATTAAAATTGAAAGCTTTGTATATCTTTTAAAATAAATTTATTAATTATATTTTCTTTATAAATAAAATCAATATTATCTATTATTAATATTATCTGTTTTTATTAATATCTGTTATTATTATCTGTTATTATAATTATTATAATTATTATTATTATTTGTTATGATCTGTTTTTATTATCTGTTTTTATTATCTGCTATTATTATTATCTTTTATTAATATCTGAAATTATTATCTGCTATTTTAATAATAACAAATATATATAGAATTATAAAATATTTCATTTATTTTTATTTATTTATTTATATTTATTTATAAAATTATTTTTTTTTTATGGTGTTAAATAAATCATCCGAAAGCCACATTGTGAAATGCGACATATTCACTATTATAATATAAATTTATAATAATATTCAATTATTAATGGTTAAATTTTGTTAAAAATAAAGTTTAATATTTTAATTAAGTCTTGTATAATTAAGATTTACTTATTTATTAAATTAAATATGTTTTTCATTATTTTGTATAATGTAAAATATTATGAGGCGTATTTAATCCTATAATCAAACATTACTAAAAATATATAGTTATTAAAATAATAATAAAAATTATAATAAATAAAATAAAGTGATCGGATCACACATTAAAAAACTAAAACAAAAATAACATATATTTAAAAAATTTTAATTTATCCAAAAAAAAATAAACTTAAAATATACTAAATTTAAAATAAATTTTATTTCTTATTTTTTTTTTTTTTTTTTAATTAATTTCTGAGAATATTAAATTTTCAAATGATTTTTGAGATTGATAATAATTTATTATCATTATTAAATAATTTAATATATTTAGAGTTTTAATAAATTATTATTATAAAAAAAATAAAAATAAATAAAATAAAAAAAAAAAAAAAAAAAAAAAAAAAAAAAAAAAAATTAATAAACAAATTACTTTGCAGAAAAAAATAGAAAAAATTAAATTATTTAATTTTTAACTTTCATTCATTTTTATCCACTAAAAATCTTTATAAAAATAAAGTCTTAAAATTGTTAACTTTTGTTTATTTTTATTCATTACAATTACAATAATTAATAATTAACAATTTTATTTATATCATTATTAATAATTTTTAAATTATAATGTTAACTTTTAATTTTTTTTTTTTTTATTTTTAAAAACTTTATATTTAATAAATTATTATTATTATTTTTATTATTATTATTATTTAAAAAAAAAATATAAATATTACCTTAATTTTCTTACAAAAAAATTTTAAACTTAATCATTCATAAAAAAATTTTTTTTTCTTGTTTCAAGAAACTATTCATAAGAAATAAGAAGAAATAAAAAAAAAAAAATAAAAAACAAAAAAAACTTTATATTTAATATTTAATAAATTATTATTATTTTTATTATTAATATATATATATTAAAAATTTAAATATCTTTAAAATAATAATAAAAATGACTACTGATATTACTACTCGCAAATATCGTCATGTTATTCCAATAATGATGCGTCTCAAGAGAGAACCATCTTGTAAAGATATGGCTTTTAAACCAGAATCTCCATTTCCAAATGCAGAAACAGTTCTTCAAAAAAAAAAAAGTGAAGGTAAAAAAAATCCAAGTGTTCAAGATCTTGCAAGTGCCCTTTTTATTGAATCTAATAAATGGTTAAAAGCTAATGGATTTAAAGAATTTATTCCAAGTCAAAATCTAGGATGGACTTTAAAGGATGGCATTCTTTCTCGTCCAGGAGCTAAAGTTCGTTTTGATGCTAAATCTATTTCAAGAAAACAATCAGCTCATCGAATTTTATTAGATACTATTCAACGTAATGATACCCATATTTAAATTTATGAATAGCTTATAAAAAAAAAAATAAAATAAAATAAATAAGAAAATTTTTATAATTTCATTTAAATATAATGGTTTCAGCTACTGTCGTGAGAAAAAGTTCAGAAGATGTATACATGATTATTACAGATTAGGATATATATAGGGCTACGCAAATTTTTATAACGAATAAACATATTCGAATGTTTTTTTTTTTTTTTTTTTTTTTTTGTTCTTTTTTTTTTAGTTTATATAAATTTCATTATTATTAATGAAATTTAAAATTGAAATAAATTAGAAATAAATTTCTAATTTTTTAAGAAAAGATTTTTAAAGAAGTTATAATTGGAACTCTGTACATAAAATAAATTCAAAAATAGTAAAATTGAATTCTGTATATAAAATAAATTTAAAAATAGTATAATTGAATTCTGTATATAAAATAAATTTAAAAATACAAGAAATATAATAAAATATATTATGTATGAAAATAATAATAATTAATAAATAATCATTTAAAACGATAATGTTATAATATATGAAAAAAAAATTATACTCTTTCTAATATTTTCAATAAAAATATAAAGAAGCTTACAAAATATAATAAATAAAAAAAATAAAAAAAATAAAAAAAAAAAAGTAATCAAATTGCGTATTTAATATATAAAATGAATAATAAAGTTATTGATATAATGATTGAATCAACAATGAATATAAATAATAAAAAATAACAAAATAAAATTTTTTAAAAATAATTAGAATTAATATTATTCGTTAATTTTTTTTTCTTTATACTGAGAAATAGTAATGAGTAATAAGGGCAATAAGGCCTCTCTATTCTTCCTTTATACGTATTATAACAGATAATGCAAAAAGACGTTAAAGTGGGCATCTATAGGTAAGTGATCTTCCTGTACCATCTTTAGGAATGACAAACGATACAATGTTTAAATGAACAAACCAAATTTTTTAGTCAAAAATAATGATAATAATGTATATCATAAAAATTATTTATCGAATACCACTTTATTAATATATATATATTTTTTGAATAATATTCTATATCTATTATATTGTTATATTTTTTTATAGAATATATTACTATATTATAATTCCAATATTTTTTAATCTATTATTGATTTTAATTATTTTCTTCATAGTTATTTCCATAATATTATTACTTTTAATATATTTAATACTCTCCAAAGCATATATCTATTATATATCATTTATATTAAATCCAAAGAATGGTGCAAAATAAAGAATTGTAACTGGGTACAAAAAGGATTAAGATATTAGTTGGAAATGTAATTATACTATTACGACCAAAATATTTTTCATCTTAATTTATTTGTGAGACTGATTTTTAAATTATATAATCATTTTTAATATATATATATTATATTATATATGAAGTTTAAAAAGTATATAAACTTTATAATTTAAATACATTGCATATGTAATTACTCAATAAGATAGGCCTAAAATAACATAAATAAGTAATTAATAAATTAACAAATTTGTTAATACAAAACAAATTGAAAATTTAAATTAATAATACAAATAAAAAAAAAATAATAAAATAATAAAATAATAAAATAATAAAATAATAAAATAAAAAGTAAAAAATAAAAATAATAATAAAAATAAAAATAATAATAAAAATAAACTAATAATAAAAATAATAATAATAATAATAATAATAATAATAATAATAATAATAATAATAAAAGAAATGTAATATCATATGTGATATTCCAACATTAAATAAATTTATATTTTCATATTTTATCATTAAAACTTCATTAATTTAAATTATCATATTATCATTCGTAAAATATATATATATATATATTTATAATAATAAATATATTATTTTTATTTTTACATAAAAATAAATCATCTCATAATAAATGTTTGATTATTTTTTTTTATATTTTCTATTTTAATAATTCTATTATTATTTCTTATTAAATACAAAATCTATAATATATTTTTCAAGAGTCAGAATGTGATTACTGAATCCTTCTTATACAGAAAACATAAAAATACTGTATCATTAAATCATTTCTGTACTTTGACGGAAATTAAATATATATATAAATTATATAGCCCAACCTATATAAATTATTATTTAATGAATATAATTTCTATATAATTTATCATCCTCTGAGTCGTCCCTTCTAATTGTTTCTACATTGCATATTTTATTTCAAATATAAATAAAAAAAAACTGCATAATCCAATATTTTAAAAATTAAAAAAGAATAAGAATAAATAACCTTTTTTTTTTTAATGATTAATGAATTTATATTTGAGCACCATCATGTTTAATAGTTTCAGATAAAATTCGATGAGCCGATTGCTGTCTTGAAATAGACTTTGCAAAAAAACAAACTTTAGCTCCTGGTCGAGAAATAACTCCATCCTTTAAAGTCCATCCAAGATTTTGACTTGGAATAAATTCTTTAAATCCATTCGCTTTCAACCATTTATTACATTCCACAAATAAAGCATTGGCAAGATCTTGTGCACTTGGATTATTATTACCTTCACTTTTAATTTTATGAAGAACCATTTCAGCATTTGGAAATGGTGATTGTGGTTTAAAAGCCATATTTTTACATGATGGTTCTCTCTTGAGACGCATCATAGTTGGAATAGGATGACGATATTGACGAGTAGCAGTTGTAGTTGACATTTTTTTTATTATTAGTAATATTGTTTTTAAATTATTAATTTTAAAACTATTAATTACTTTCTATAATTTAGAAATTCTTATTTTTTATTTTTTTTTTCTAATCTTTTTAAATTAAACTTATTTTAAAGAATTATTTAATATTATAATTTTTAATTAATCAGCAATGATTAATATTTTTTTAAAAGAAGAATTACCCTGTTTTTATATTTTTTTTTTTTTTAAAAAGATTCCTTCTATAATGATAAATATGATTAATAAAAAATATAATAAATTTTTAATATTTTTTCTATATAGATAATGTAAACAATTATATTTTGATAATATATTAAAATATATTGTTATCAATATCATTTTAATATAATTTAAACAAATTATAATTAGCTATTTAAATTATACCCTTATCAAAAATTTTATATATATGTTATCAGTTATTTATATTTTAATTATATTATAATTATATAAAAAAAAATGTATTATTTATAGATATAGTAATCAATTGAAATTTAGGGATTAATCTAAAATTTGAGAAAAATCTTCATCAATATGTAAAACAATCCTTAAAAATAAAATATATATATATAGTCAAAACTCAAAACTAATCAGTAGATTAAGCTATTTAATATATAAAGTAATAATAAATATAGTCTATATAATTAATATTATGTATATATCATGAATGTTATAATGATAAGTATTAAATACTAAATATTTAAATTAATAATTATATATCAAAATTATGAATTTTATATTATAATAAATAATAGTTTTATATATATATATATATATATATATATTGAATTAAATATTTAAGTTAACATTAAATATAAATATAATATTAAGTTAAATTTGTTATTATTTATAAGTATAGAATAATCATTATCTTCTATATAATATTTTTTTTTATTTGTTTGTTTGTTTTTTAAATTATCTTCACTCTATTTGTATAACTAATAAAATATAATGAAAAACAAAGTTTTATAATTCTTCTTTTCAATAATTATAATTTGCAATTAAAAAGTTTATAGTAGTTGAATTTTTATTAATTAAAAATATCTATTATAGATAATTTTTTTAAATAGCTTTAACTAATATATAAAATTAAAAAAGTATAAATTATTTCTAATTAATAAAATAGTAAAGTAAAATTAATATAGGTATAAATCAAAGATTTATTTAATTATTAAAATATATAATATAATAAAAAAAAATATAAATATAATTATAAATATAAATATAAATATAAATATAAATAAAAATAAAAAAAATAATTTTTCTTCTAATGTTATAAATTAATAATAAAAATAATATATATATATACACTTTATTTATAATAATAAATAAATATTTATATATATATTTAAATATGACAATTTTTAATATAATTTATATTACTATAAAATATTCATAAATAAATTGTTATCCTCTATTCGATTTAGTATCAAAATAGGTTTTAGCTCCTGAACAAAATCATTTGAAGTTCATTTAATTCATTAAATATAAAATAAATTGTTTTAAAACTTAAAAAGATAAAAAAAAAATAAAATAATTTATTACTCGCTTAAAATATTTAGTCTTCAACTTGGAGCAATAAATTTTTTAAATTTAATATATAAAAAAATTATAGTAATTAATTATTTTAAAAATAGAATTTAAATTTATATTTATTTAAATATCTATAATTATATATGATAAAATATTGTTATTTATTTACGATTATCTAATTTATTCTTTTTTTTTTTTAATTAATTCTTATTTTAGAGTTGTAGAAAGTTATTAATTTTTTTAATTTAAATATTATTTAATAAAAAAAAATATTTTATTGCTTTTTCTTCTTAATTATTAAAATTATTCATAATTATAAAAAAATAAAACAATCACTATTAAATGAAACTTTTATATTATTATTTAAAAGTAAAAATTTTTACTGCTAATTATAAAAAATTAAATATATAAGATAGAACCCTCAAAAGTTTAAAATGAAACACTTATTTATTATCAACAATAATAAGTATTGTAACGATATAATCATTAATAATATTAATATATATATTAATTAATTGCAAAAGCATTAATCAAAAATTATTTTCATATAAAACACAGTATGGTTTTTTTTAAGTATTCTTTATTTGTTAAAAAAATATCATTATAATAATATTTCTTTATATAAATAAATATATAATGTCTATTTAATAAAATGAGTAGAATAAAAATAAATAAAAATAAAGTAATGAATTAAATAAAAGGACAATATTTAAAATTCTAAAATTTTATTTTATTATTTTTTTATTATTATATTTAAATAATATTTATAAATATGTTTATCAATAGTATATATAAATTATAATTTTTAATAAAAAAATTCATAAAGAATATTTATAATTACATATATATATAGTGATGATATAAATATTACATTTATAAAAATATAATACTATGTATCATACATGTAGAAATTAATAATATAAATATTATATATAATATTACCATTAACAATAAATTTTAATATTTTATTTATTTATATACTAATAAATTAATTTTAAAAAATATATATATATAATATATAATATTTTTTTAATATCAATAGTCTTAATAGTCTTATTTAATATTAATATTACTGATAACACCATTCTTTTCCTTTAAAATAATCAAAAAAAAAATTTTTTTTTTAAAAAATATTCCTGATATACAGAATTAAATTCCATTTAAATTAAATTTATTTAATTTTTTTTTTGCCATGTTGGTCCAGTCGGTTAGGACGATACAGGTCACTGTAGAGGGCGGGGTTCGAATCCTCGGCATGGCACCAAATAATCGGATGAGGTTTCTATCCTGGGATATCATGAGACCACACGTGATGTCCATAAGGCTTTCCCTCAGATGATTATTTCACCCAACCCTGATACTACGCTTTGAATTGAAGCATAGACCTTGATGATTGTAAAATTTCCAATCGCCAATGATTACACCCACTAGGGAGGAGTTAATGGTTCCGTTCTGATGCTCGTGGTCATTAGAGATATATGTAGGAACGTTAGGAATGCATCTCCGGGCAGTGTGTAACGACGATTGAGAGCGGCGAAGCTGATACAGTATGCCAATAACTCATCACCTTACAGTTAATTAATAACTGTATGGCCATATGGGAGATGGGTACCCATATGTGCAAGTCTATGTTTTTTTTTTTTTTTAATTTTTTTTTTAATATAAAAAAATACCAAAAGATTAAAAAAAAATTTTAATTAATAATGAATAAATGAAAAATGAAGGATCAAAGTATTAAAAAAAAAGTAATAAATTAAATTTCCATATAAGGTAATAATTAATTTGAAAAAAGTTATTAAAAAAAAAAAAAAAAAAAAAGTTTTTTAATAATAATAATAGTAATTATTTATACTTTTTTTGTCAAAAACTTAAAAAATAAAAAAAATATATAAAAAAAGATAAAATTTTTTTTAAAATTTATAAAAAAAAAAAAAAAAAAAAAAGAATTATAAGATGTAAAAAATGAAAATTTAAATTATCTTACCTTACTCTATATTATATATAAACTTTACATTTTTTTTTTAGATAAATTATAACCTATCACCTTTGTAATTTTATAATATAAAAATATAAATAATATAATAATTAAAATAACATGATAGTAATTATAAAAATAATTCAATATAAATTTAAATAGATAATAATAGATTATAATATATTTATTTATTTATACTTGATTATATAATCTATTTATTAAAATTATTTATAACTATATATTCTATACCACAATAAAATATATATATATATATATATACGTTAGATAAGAAATATTAATAATATATATTAGGAAAGAATTATATAAATATATTATTAGAAATTATATAGTATATTATACATACATTACAGAAATTATATATTCATCGTTTTTTAAAATAATTATACTATTTCAAATAATAATATTACTCTATAACTAAATAAAACTATTATGATTCTATATGTTATCACATTTCTTATAAATACATATAATAAAAGATTATAATTATAATAATTTTATTTACTAATATTTATATATTTTTATGAATATAATAAATTTTATAAATTTAATTTCAATGGAATACTTAAATACTAAATATTACAATATCCATAAAACATCATACTTTAAAAAAACACACACACACACACACACAATTAGTGCAAATTTTATACTATTTAATTTTAATTCTATATTACTACATTTTTTATTTCTACTTTTAAAAAATATAATATATACATAAATATATATAGAAAGAAAGAAAGAAAGAAAGAAAATATTAAATACATATTTACAAAATATAAAATATATTAATAAAAATTATAAATTTACAAAATAAAAAAGTACATTTAAAAATTTTCGATCATTTATAAATCGAATATATATATCAAATATATATATGAAAAAAAAAAATAGTGTTTTCATATTTCATTATTATCCATTGATAAAGTTTCCTCATATCAATCGTCCCCCAATGAATCTCATTGAGATATAACACTTCATATCAAATCCTTCAAATGAATATAAATATAAAAATAATAATAATATATTTATACATTTTTCATTCATAATCTATATCTGAGCACCATCATGTTTAATAGTTTCAGATAAAATTCGATGAGCCGATTGCTGTCTTGAAATAGACTTTGCATCAAAACAAACTTTAGCTCCTGGTCGAGAAATAACTCCATCCTTTAAAGTCCATCCAAGATTTTGACTTGGAATAAATTCTTTAAATCCATTCGCTTTCAACCATTTATTACATTCCACAAATAAAGCATTGGCAAGATCTTGTGCACTTGGATTATTATTACCTTCACTTTTAATTTTATGAAGAACCATTTCAGCATTTGGAAATGGTGATTGTGGTTTAAAAGCCATATTTTTACATGACGGTTCTCTCTTGAGACGCATCATAGTTGGAATAGCATGACGATATTGACGAGTAGCAGTAGCAGTAGACATCTTTTTTTTTTTTTTTTTTTTGTTTTGATTTGTTTTTTTACTAAATTAATCAAAATAATAGCTTATAATAAATTACTGATTTATATTATAAAAAAAAATTTTAAAAGTATATATCTTATTGAATATAGTTTTGTTATAATTGATACAAATTTATTTTTGTTATAATTTATTTTTTTAAAGAAAAAAATTAATGGTTTATATATGTTTTTTTTTAATATCAATAAAATAAATAATATATTGAAATATATTATAATATATAATATAATTAAATTGATTTTTATCAAAAATGTTTAACAAAAAAATTTTTGTAATTAATTTAGATTATAATATATTAAGCAATTGATTAAAATATATTAAATTTACAATATTTATCAAAAAAAAAAAAAAAAAAATTAAAATTTATAATATTTAAATATTCAAATTTTTGATTATCAAAATTTTATTAATAATTATCATGAATAATAAAATAAATCAAAAATAATAAAAAAAAATTATTTCATTAAAGTAATGAATATATATTTATTTATAACTAATTTTTATAAATAATATTTTAATACTATTCATATAAATTAATTTATGAAATATTCATTCATTTATTCATAATTAATATTATTTATTTGTGAAATAAAGAAATCCAGAAAAAAAAATAAAGTTATAAAATAATGAAATGAATACTCTTAAAAGGTATGAAAGAAAATATATTAAATTAAATATAAAAAAAATAAAAAATAAAAAATAAAAAAATAAAGGAAAGTTAAAAAAAATTTTAAAAGCATTCAATATAAGATTATATTTACCATTTATGTTATTATATTAATATGATTAAAAAATATTAACATTAATATGAATATATAATTATTAATAAGATATTTTTATAATTGAAAAATTTCACCTTTCTAAATTTAATAATTGTAAAGTATAAAATTAATAATTAGATAATTGCTATTTTTAAATTTTGGAGTTTATATTAAATAAGAAAATATATACTTATATTTTTATTTCTTTATATAATAGCTTATATATATATATAATAAAACCTATTAATATATTTGTAATAATAATAAATTTAAATATATTACATTTGATAGAAACAACAAAATTAAAAATTTAATTCAAAATAATTAATTACAACATAATTATTAAAATAAAATAAATATTATATATTTAATAATATAAAGTTATATATAAGTATTTATCAATTCTATATGTCTTATCGCTGAATGTAAGATATAATATATACTTGTATTTATAACATAAATTTTAAATACAATAAAATTAATATATAATATTCAGAAGAATAATAATTTTATTATGAACAGGTTTATTATTTTTATATATATATAAAACAATATAAAGGTTAAGTAAATAAAGTTATTGTTCAAACGTATGATAGTTTGTTGATGAAAAAAAAATATATTTAAAATTTTTAATTTAAAATTTCCTTTTATGGTAATAATTAATATTTTTATTTAAAATTTTAAAAACTAATTTTTTTTAATATTATTAATTCTTAATAAAAAAAAATTAACCACCAACATATTAAGAAGATAGAATGTTATTAAATATATTTATTCAATTTAATTATTAAATAAAAATTTATATAAATAAATCATTAAAAAACACATCTCAATCATATATATGAAATATATATGAAATAATTATCAATTGAGAAAAAATATTTAAAAAAAAAAAAAATTATTTTAAAATTATATTTTATTTATTAAAAATAAGATATTAAAACATTTTTTCTTATTATATATTTTTATTTAAAGTTAATAAGTATATAATACATATATCAAAAATTGATAATTAACATATATAATATTTATAATTGTCTTTTCATTATTATATCAAAATTATTATTTCATAATTATCAATAAAAACATTAATAATAAAAATAAAATAATAAATTATTATTACTTTATATCATAAATTTTTAATGATATTATACTTTGTCAAATGGCATTCATTATTTAATTGATAAAAGTAGTAAAATATAGATATATATAATAATATTAGAAATAAAATGCATTAACAAATCTATTTATATATAATAAATAACAGATTTATATAAATATTTAATTATATTTTCTTCACCTAAATATAAAAATTATAAATGATAAAAAACGTTATCAAAAAAAATTTATTGGTCAATTTTTTTTCTTATCATTAAAAATTTACAGAAATCTTTTTTTTTTTTTTTTTTTTGAAATTTAATATCTATATTATATTATATATGAATTAGAGTATAGAACTTCTTATTTACTTAAATCATTATTAAATAAATATAATAATTATTATTTATTATTTTTTCTTTTAATTATATAAATTTATATGTAATTTATTTCTCTTTATTCAAATAATCTAAATAATTCTATAAAATAAAGTTTAATTTATTTACTTTTTATAATACAAAACATAAAATAAAATCATTTGAGTATTTGAATATTTGAATAGCAATTTTAATTATTAGGTCTGAAACTGAGTATTTGAATTAATTGTGATTTTAATCATTTGAAATTGAAACTTAGTATTTGAATGAAAAGCAATTTTAATCATTTAGTTCTTTTTTAAAAAATATTAAATATACTTAACTTAACTATACAAAATTTATTAAGGTATTAAAATTTTCTTTGTTCATTACATTTAAAGAGTTATATATATTATCAATTCATACATTTATGTAATGAATATTCGTTATTAACTAATAATAATTTAGATAAATTTTTAATAGAAATAAGTAATAAGAGTTATTTAAATTACTAATCAATTGGTAATAAATATTATATAATAAATTACTAATTAATTGGTAAAATTATTATATAATAAAATACTAATTAATTGGTAAAAAATATTATATAATAAATTACTAATTAATTGATAATAAATATTAATAGAATTAAAACTAAAAAAAATAAGCCGTTTTTCGTGGTCAATGGAGACCTATGTAAGAAATGTATAGGAGAATTCAGCTCCGGAAAGACGTGTTAACAATGTATTGTGAGCGGCGACTCTATACTGTTTACTGGTAATTCCATATATCCTCACACATCACACCGACAGTAATAACTGTTGGAGTAGTAACTATATAAAAATATAATATTAATATAATTTTTATATAAAAATAAAGTTTTTTTGGAATTTTTATTATTTTTTTTTTCTTTATCTATTTTTATTTTTTTAATCAAATTAATAATAATATTATAAAATACTAACAGTACTACTATTATTACTGCTATTACTACTATTACTACTACTATTATTATTATTTATACTACTATTATTAATAATAACAACAATAATAATAATAATAATTAATTATAATATAAATATAAATGTGTATGAATGATTTTGAAGAAAACCTAAATTGTTAAGAGATAGATAAATGTGAATCTTTAGTTGGTACATATAATTCGTTTTGAATATGAATATATCAAAATTAATGATTTATATCCTGATTCATAAATATATTTAACCAATTCTTGAAGTGATAAAATTGTTTAAGAAATTACAAAAAGGAATATTTAAATATTAATAATTTTAATTAATAATTTTTTATATTATTAATTAAAATTATTTATTTAAAAACTATTTATTTTTTTTATATATTAGTTTAACTATAATATATATATATATATATATATATATATAAATGAACTACTATAGATTTGATTTAAATGAAGATGATGATTACGGCCAATATGAAAAGGCAATTATGGGAAATAAAAATTTAGCAGTGGTTAAAAACAACCCTTATTAGTTGTTTTATGATGTTTGTCAACATGGAATAATTTATAAAATATTAACTAAATCAATTGGATTTATTTCTCTTGAATGAAAATAAATAAAAAATAATATTAATGCTTACACAGATCAAGATAAAAAGTAATGCTTTCCAAAGTTAAAAGAACTTAAAAATTAATTATAAAAATTGTTTCATATTTATGATATTCCGTTTATTCTTTCAAGTTTTTCAATTAAAAGTTTGTATTAATGTAATATATTAAAATTTCAATTATAAAAACGATAGAATTTTATTGATATAGTTCAAGGCTTGAAGAAAATATTTTATTAAACTATTGAATAATTAATAAAATTTTTGTATTTAAACATTTTTATAATACGTAATACTTTTTTTCTTTTCGATTTAAAATGAATATTTTGAGTTCTATATTTTAAAATTTTATTACAATTTTGCTTCATTAATAATTATAAAAATTATCTTAATTTTTAATACAAATATAAATAAATATAAATCATTTTATATACATATATTTATGTATATACTTTATTATATTTCATTAAATTTTTTATAGTATGTGGAGTGGTATATAGAATATTAAAAATATATGAACTAATTTTCAAAAAAAAAAAAAAAATTTAAAATAATTGTCAAATTCATTTTTTTTTTTTTTTTTCATAAAATTTCCAAAAAAAAAAAAAAAAAAAAAAAAGTCATTTATATCAGACATATAATAATTCAAATTATTCATATGATTAATAGGATTTCAATACAAATATTTTTTATAATTTAGATTATAGTTATAAATCATGAAAATGAAGACCTTTTATAATTGAAAAAAAAAAAGATAAGAATTCATGATAATCTTAAAATATCAATAGATTTCTTATCTCAATATTTTCTTTTTTTTTTTTTTTTTTTTTTTTTTTTCACAAATTTAGGAGTTCAATATAAATATATAAAAAATGTATACATTTGTTACTAATTTTATTTGTAAAAGTAAAATAAAGATAACTATTGATAACTCTATTACAGGGTAAAAATCAAAATTTCTAATTATTCAAATATCAATAAATATAATAAATAATCATACATAGGGAATAAATTTATTAATTATTATCAACAAAATTTTAAGAAAGTTTCATTAAAATTTTGTTAAAAAGAATAAAAAATAAAATAAAATAAAAGAAGAAATTTTTTCTAAAAAAGTATTGAAATAAATGTTTTTTTTTCTTTAAATATTTAGTTTATTTCATAGAAAAAAAAAAATATATTTATATATGTATATAGGAAGCAAATTTAATTAAATAATACTAGGTATAATAATAAACTAATTTTTAAAATATACATTTATAAAAACAACTATCATCATTTGTATTTAATTTTTTTTAATAGTATTACTTTTATTTAATTTTTTTTTTTTTTTTTTTTTTTTGGTATAAAATTATTAAAACAAAAAAATTAAAATACAATATATTTAAATATTGAAATGGTGAACGTTTTGGGTTTAAATTATGTATTATAATATATTAAATATATATATATTATATATTTATGAAATATATATAATGTTAATTGATGTCTACATTAGGATATATAAAAAATGATGTGCAAAATAATTTTATATTATGATATATATTGTTTTAAGTGAATTTTTTTTTTTTATTATTACTTTTTTTTTTATACTAATTATAATGTAATTTATTGTAATATTAACGAATATTTTGTTTAGTGATGAATAACATTATATATCAAAATTAAGTACTACTGTATATATAATTTTTTAATAGTTTTATTTTTTTTTTTTTTTTTGAATTGTTATAATGAAATAATAATATATCATATTACTATATTGTCATTATTGTCAAAATAACTATTCTTCTCCATGTACTTCATTTTCTTCTGTTTCATTCTTTTTATATAATTTTTTTTTTACAATTATAGAAATAATAAAAATAGATTTTTATTTAATTAAATATTATAATTATAATATATATTTATAATATATAACACATTAGTAATTGAAATTCTCTCTTTAATTGGCATAAGCCTTTCTAATTATTTATAATAAAAAATATTATTTATATTTACTTGTTTATATTGCGCTAACTCTGCTTCTAATTCTTCTACTTTCCTTCTTAATTCATCATTTTCTGCTTTTAAAGCTTCAATATCAATTTCTGATGGTCCTCCTAAAAACTGCTTTATAAAACTTTTTTTTATTATTATTATTTTTATTATAATTAATATTATTTATTAATTAGTTATTTCAATTATAAAAAAAAATAAATATTTATAAATTCTTTTCTCTAATAGTTAATATAATATTTTTTTATTCATAAAAAAAAAAAAAAAAAAAAATTAAATACTAACTCTAAAGGATTTTCTGGTTTTTCAGATTCTTCATATAAACCGACAAGAACTAATTTCAGTTAAATATTAAATAATGATTTATAATAAAATTAGCTTTTTAATTAATGGTATTAAATATATTTAAAAGAAAAATTATTACACTATTTAAACGTTAAAAGATTTAAAAAAAAAAATTTTTTTTTTTTCATCCATTTAATGAATAATACCTTTCGTTAAAGCATCTATAATACCATTGTTTTCTAAATACTTTCTGAAAGCTTCTTTTGTTTGATCCATTTTTATTACTTTATTTTTTTATATTTATTTTTTTTATAATAAATTTAAATGATTTAATAATTACTTCTATTCCTTTATTAATATATATAATTTTCTTATTAAAATACAATTTCTATTAAAAAAAAATTTATAAATTTTTAATAATAAAAAATCTTAAAAAAAAAAAAAAAAATAAAATTAATTTAAGAAAAAATAAATTTAACAAAATAAACAATTTTTATTTATTTAATATATATAATATAAAAGAAATAAAAATTATAAATTTTTTTCATTTCGAAAACTATAAAAAATAAAGTTTAACTATTTTAAAAATTTTGAAATTGTTTTTTTTTTATAAAATATAAAATATATATATTTATATTTATATTTTATAATTTATTATTATTATAGATAATATAATACTATTTAATTATATAACTAAATAATAAATTTATTGCTTTATTTTTCTATGGTAAACTCTATTAATCATAAAGAATTATATGATTTATATTATATAATAAATAAATAATTTTTTTTTTAAAAAAAAAAAAATAATTATATTATTAATATATATATATTTAATTTTTTATAATCAACTTTACTTTAACTAATTAATAGTAAATTAAATGAAATAAAAAAAAAAAAAAGAAGATTAAGAAAAACAAAAAAAAAAAAAAAAAAAAAAAAATTAAAATTAAACTAATTAATTATTATATTGATATCGGAGTTTTAAAAAAAAAATATATATATATATTTATATATATAAATTATATTGTAATATATTAAATATAAAAAATATTTAATTTTTTTTTTTTTTTTTATTTTTATTTTTAGTGTAGTATTTGATGATATATTTAATAAATGTACAAATAAATAAATAATCTATAATTTCAGTAAAAATTTTTGTAACCATTATTCAATAATTTTGATTTGTTTTATTCCTATTAGAATTAATAATAGTAATATTTAATATTTATTATTATTTGATATTCATATATTTTATTATTAATAGTATTAATCATAATAACTATAGTATTATGTTTTTAAGATTGGTTACACAATTTTTATACATCGAAACTTAATATAACAAAACAAAATAAAAAATAAAAAATATAAATAAAAAATAAAAAATAAAAATAAAAAATAAAAAATAAAAAAAAAAGTAAATGTTGATATTTAAATGATGGTGCCCATTATTATACCCTTTTGAACCTTGATATTGAAAAAAATTGATTTTAAATAAAAGAAATGAAATTTATTTTAGAAAAAATAAAGTATCAGATGATTATTTAAACAGAAAACTAAAACAAAATATTGTTTAAAAGTAATGATTATTATTTCGATTCAGAATTTAAAGAATATATTTCCTTAATATTCATGGCATCTTCTTTTATTTTTTAATAATATAATATTAAACAATAGAATTATTAAAAAAAAAATAAACAAGCAAAAAAACTCCTTCATATTATTTAAAGCATCGTGACGAGAATAGAAGATAAAAAGATGATGATATATATATATATTACATGGGTTATTTAATTTGAATAGAAAATATATTTAAGAATTCCTTAAAAAACAATATTTTAAACTTTGAAAAAAAAAAATTATATTGAAGTTGCTACTATCATAGATACCTTAAATAAAACGAGTAATATAGAAAAGATTGATTTTATTAGTATCTCTTTTTTATTTTTTTTTTTATAAGTTTAATAAAACTAAGATTTGTAGATTTAATATAATATAAATTAATTATAACAAATCAATATACTACTTTAATAAAATTATTATGTGTATATAGAATATTTATTATGAGTAAAAATTGTCATTTATTTGAAAATTCAAAATTTCATAGTATGAGTTTATGAACGTAGCTATTTCAAATCATTTTTATATTTTTGAAGTTTTATTTCAACCTACTCTTTGAGTTACTGAAAGTAAATAGTTTAAGTAAAGAATATATAATCTATTTAAATATTTTAAAAATATTATACTTTAATAAATATTATAAAAAATTGAATAATTATTTATATGATGATATGATGATATTTTAAATACAAATTTTAAAGAAGTGATAAATTTAAAAGAATATGTTCGTAATGAAAAAAAAAAAAAATTGCGCATTAACAAATAATATTTTAAATATTGTTAATGAAAAATTAAAAAGAAATAAATCATTCATCATTAGATTTATATAGCTTAAAACCTTAGGGTAACCGGAAATTGTGAAATAATATTCAACAACTCCTCTGACATATACTTTTTTGTTTGTTTGTTTGTTTGTTTGTTTGTTCAATTGCATAAGTAAAAAATAAGTTATATGAAATAATAGATAAAGTTAAAACTGAAAATGTAGAAATTTTGTTATCTCTTTCTATATAAATATGATTAAATAATGAAATCAATTATTTATTTTAAATTTTATTGAAAAAAAAAATTTATCATAACCAACTATCTATTATCATTAACAATATCTATAATTTATTCAAAAGAATAGATGATAGTGAAATATCTTATTAAATTAGTGTAGAAATAATTAATACTTATATTGTATATTATTCATTATGTTATTATAAAATAAATTTATATTTTTTTTATAATTGAAGATATTATAAATAATAAATATGAAGGTAGCTGAAATCATTTAAATATAGAAAAGTTTTTCATAATAAAATCTTTTCTTCGTTTCAAAATATAATCGTTTTTTTTTTTTTTTTTTTTTTTTTTTTTTTTTGAAGATGTTGATAGATAAATTATTTTGTATTCCATACAGTTATGATAAAAGATTTCTTCGTTTTTATGCTTTTAGAAATCGTTTACAAGATTTGAAATTAAAAATAAAAATAAAAGTTAATAAAAAAAAAAAAAATAAAATAAATAAAAAAACTCAATAATACTATGTATTTCGGCAAGTTGTACTATGTGGAAATTTTTCCCTTCCTAACAAATAAAAAAAAAATAATAAAACCTAGAAGTAACATCTTTAAAATAGATAATGTGGTGTCCACTAAACTCTCCCCGGATTCATCATTTATTGAACTACTAGGGCAAGATTCACCCTTCGTAGAAATAGATGAAGATCCTGTATTATCATTATACCTTATCAGTACAACGTCGACGCTCTTGGTTATGTTTGGTATTTTGGAATACCTATCAAATAATAGTTCAAACAAACTACTTAATGATAGGTATTGCCCTTGTTAAGAATTCCGCCAAGCCCACAATTTTTGGAACAGGTGACTCAGATGAACCTTTGAAAAGTAGTTCATTTAATTGTCTCTGTTCCCCACTATCGAAATGTAGTTCATTTAAAACTAAAGTCCCACCAAGAAGGAACAAGTATATATAATGATTGATATAATCTTCAAAATTAGAAATAGAGTCATAGGAAGAAAGAGGAAGAATAATGTCTAATATAGTCGCTGTTTTCTGAATTTGTTTTACCATTTTTAGAGAAGGAACCGATACACCACAATAGACCAATATTAATGTTTGAATTTTTTTTTTTTTTTTTTTTTTTTTTTTTTTAGACAGGGAAGAGAATACACTTCCAAAACTTTATTAAATTTTATTTTAAAAAATACATGTAGGTGAAAAGTACATTTGAAATTAAAAATAAAAAAATAAAAAATAAAAAAATAAAAAAGCTCGAAAATACTATGTATTTCGGCAAGTTGTACTATGCGGGAATTTTTCCCTTCCTATCAAATAAAAAAGAAATAAAACCTAGAAGTAACATCTTTAAAATAGATAGTGTGGTGTCCACTAAACTCTCCCCGGACTCATCATTTATTGAACTACTAGGGAGAGATTCATCCTTCGTAGCAATAGATGACGATCCTGTATTATCATTATGCCTTATCAGTACGACGTCGACGCTCTTGGATAAGTTTGGTATTTTGCAATACCTATCAAATAATAGCTCAAACGAACTACTAATGATAGGTATTGCACTTGTTAAGAATTCCGCCAAGCCCACAATTTTTGGAACAGGTGACTCAGATGAACCTTTGAAAAGTAGTTCATTTAATTGTCTCTGTTCCCCACTATCGAAATGTAGCTCATTTAAAACTAAAGTCCCACCAAGAAGGAACAAGTATATATAATGATTGATATAATCTTCAAAATTAGAAATAGAGTCATAGGAAGAAAGAGGATTAAACGCTCTAATCTTCCTAAGGAATAAAACATAGAGATCATCGATGAAATTTAAAGAATTCCATCTAAAAGATGCAAGAGCATCGCATTTAAAAATCCAATGTTCAAAAGATTGTTTATCTTCGCCACAACAGGGGCAATACTTGGGACAATCTTCTGAAACTCTACCCATTCTAATAGCAATAGTAGTATTGTATTTATAACCACAGCGTAAACGTATAATCCACGAAAACCCTAAGTTGAATTGGGGATATTTTAAACTAAGCATAATTATAGCTTTATTGTTTGAGAACTTATTACGATCGTAATTTTGACCTTTAATACCTTGAAATTTGGCAACTGATTTCCAGTAACGTTCTAAAATATCGTCATATTTTTCACATTTATATTTTTTGATTTTTTTATACAGTGTTCTAGATTCTTTAGTCCAGGAATAATGATGCATTTTGGGAATAGATTTAATAAGATCCTTTATAATACAGTTTGATTTACTCCATTTTGCAAATGATTTAATCTGTAAGGCTGCGCAGACACCAGCAATAGGAGGAATGCTTAGATCTCGAGATAAAGCATAAGTACTCATAGTAGAATTATGTCTAATATAGTCATTGTCTTCTGAACTTGTTTTACCATTTTTAGAGAAGGAGCCGATACACCAAAATAGACCAGTATTAATTAATGTTTGAATTCTGGCCGTTCTGGATTTGTTTGAACCAAGTAAAGGAGAATAATAAATTACTTTACTAATAACAAAGGATTGAAGAACTTTTTTCTTGTATGCAATAGGGATAAGTTTATTTGAGAAGAAATGTGTAAATGAAAGAAGGGATTTTCTAACTTTAAAATGCATGTGAGATATAATGTGTTCTAGTAAGAGATCATCAGAAAAAGGAATACCAAGATAAATATAACTAGAAACTTTAGGAATAGCATTCATTCCTAAATAGAAGGTTGGGTCACTATAGTTTGGAGGAGATTGGAAGTTCATTGGTTTTATAACCATAGTTGCACATTTTTCAATACCAAAAGTCATTTCATTTAAATTAGCCCATCTATGTATCTTTTTTAGTAATTTTTCTAAATTTTTTGCACTTGGAGCAATTAGAACAACATCATCAGCAAAGAGTCCACCACAACACTTTTTTCTTCCAATATTAACACCAAACTTTTCACAGTCATTTAATATATCATTGATGAATAAATTGAATAAGATCGGAGATAATGGACAACCTTGACGAACACCTCTTTTAATAGGAAATTCATTTGATAACATTGAAGCAAATCGAGCACGAGCTTTAGATGAAGTATATAAATTACAAAGAAAATCAAAACATTTACCACGTACGCCATAATGATATAATTTAGTAAGAATGTTAAAAATAGGAACTGAATCATAAGCTTTTTTAAGATCTAAAAAGGCTAAATATGTGAATTTTCCTTGAAATTTTCTTCTTTGGCATATTTCTCTAACGGAAATGAATAAACTAATGCATTCTTCACGGTTGCGAAAGCCAAATTGTTCAGGTCTAATGAAATTGTGTGAGAGTGCGTAAGAAGATATTCTATCTGTTATAATTTTTGAAATGATTTTCAGTCCAACATTAATGAGAGAAATACCTCGATAATTACTACAATCTGATAGGTCACCTTTCTTAGGGATTGATACAATAGAAGCTGAGTTCCATTTTTTAGGAAAAGACCCATTCCATATTTTATTAAAAATCAATTTAAGACACTTTCCAGCAGCATATTAATGTTTGAATTCTAACCGTTCTAGATTTTTTTGAACCAAGTAAAGACGAATAATAAATAATTTTACTTTTTTTTTTTTTTTTTTTTTTTTTTTTTTTAGACAAGGAAGAGAATACTTTTTTTTTTTTTTTTTTTTTTTTTTTAGACAGGGAAGAGAATACACTTCCATAACTTTATTTATTTTATTATAAAAAATACATGTAGGGGAAAAGTTGTACTATGCGACTTTACTAATAACAAAAGATCGATTATATAAACTTAAAAATAAAAGTATTAATTAAATATTAATTCCCAATAATTACATAATTACATAAATCACACAAAACAATAAAAACAAAAACAAACTTTTATAAAAATAACATATATTATTTAAAGTACAATAATGAAAAAAAATGTTTTTTATTGTTTATTTTTATTTGATTGTATTTTATTTCGCAATTTAATTTAATTATTTGTTACTAAAGTGATTTTTTTATACAATTTCTTTTTTTTTTTTTTTTTTTTTACAATTTATATATATAAAAATCACATTGGATATTTTCTTTTTTTTTCTTTTCAGAAATTTTTCTCTTGTTATTCATTCTTTTTTTGTTATTATCATTATTATTACTTTTGCTTCTTCTTTATCGAATAGATTTTATAATTTATTATTATATGATTTATTATTTATATTTATATATATTCTTCCTTTTTAAAAAGATTATTCTTTCTTTTAAAAAATAGTATTAACATAATTCATTTCCTTTATTTTTCTTTCATAAAAAAATTTTTTTTATGATATAAAACAAAAGAAAAAAACTATGATAGAAATAGAATCATTCAATGATAAAAATAAAATAAGAAACCTAGTAACGGTAGTGATCTGGCTTGAATGGACCTTCAATTGGAACACCAAGATATTCACTTTGTTGTTGAGTAAGCTTAGTAAGCTTAACACCTAACTTTTCTAAGTGAGCAGCAGCAACTTCTTCATCTAACTTCTTTGGAAGCATGTGAACACCAAGTGGGTAGCTCTTGATATCAGTCCAGAGAGCAATTTGAGCAAGAACTTGGTTAGTGAAGGAGTTAGACATAACGAAAGATGGGTGACCAGTGGCACAACCAAGGTTAACAAGACGACCTTCAGCAAGAAGAATAATTCTGTGACCGTTAGATAAAGTGTAACGATCAACTTGTGGCTTAACGTTAATAACGCTAACAGCATTAGCCTTTAACCAGGCAACATCAATTTCACAATCGAAGTGACCAATGTTACAGACAATAGCATCATCCTTCATGTTTGGGAAGTGAGCACCAGTGATAATTTGACAATCACCAGTGGTAGTAACGAAAATGTTACCTTGGTGGGAAGCTTCTTCCATAGTGGTAACTTCATAACCTTCCATAGCGGCTTGAAGAGCATTAATTGGATCAACTTCAGTGATAAGGACACGAGCACCCATACCTCTGAGAGCAGCAGCACAACCCTTACCAACATCACCGTAACCGGCAACGACACAGATCTTACCAGCGATCATAACATCAGTAGCACGCTTAATACCATCAATTAAAGATTCACGACAACCATATAAGTTATCGAACTTACTCTTAGTAACGGAATCGTTAACGTTAATGGCTGGAACCTTAAGCTTACCATCCTTGAACATTCTGTATAACTTGTGAACACCAGTAGTAGTTTCTTCGGAGATACCGTTAATACCAGCAAGAAGTTCTGGGTGCTTTTCATGAACAAGAGCAGTAAGATCACCACCATCATCAAGGATCATATTTAATGGCTTGTTGTCCTTGAAGGCGTATAAAGTTTGTTCAATACACCAGATGTATTCTTCATCAGTTTCACCCTTCCAAGCGAAAACTGGAACACCAGTAGCAGCAATAGCAGCAGCAGCATGATCTTGAGTAGAGAAAATGTTACATGAACTCCAGGCAACTTCAGCACCAAGAGCAGTAAGAGTTTCAATAAGCATAGCAGTTTGGATAGTCATGTGAAGACAACCGCAAATACGAGCACCCTTAAGTGGTTGAGATGGACCGTACTTCTTACGAAGAGTCATGAGACCTGGCATTTCATTTTCAGCAATGTCAAGTTCCTTACGACCGAAATCGGCAAGATTGATATCAGCTATAATTATTAATTTATAAATATATTATTCCATAATATAATTTATAATAAAATATTTATAATAATTAAAAATTTTAAAAAATAATTAGAAATAATATATAAACCATATAATAAATGTAGATTATCAACTAATAAGTTTATTGATTATGCCCAACAATTCTTATTTTTTTTATAAAAATTAATAAATAATTTAAAAAAAAAATATATTTATATTATTATTCTGATTAATAAATAATTAATTTATTAATCCCTAACGTTTTTTTTATTTTTTTTTTTTTTTATTTATTAAATAATTATATGATTAACTATTTAAGAAAAAATTATATGATTAACTATTTAAGAAATAATTATATGATTAACTATTTAAGAAATAATTAAACTTCATTTTCAAATTCTTATAATCCTTTTAACTCTCTTTAATAGCATTTTCTAATTATATTCATCTTTTATTTTTCCTTTTTTTTTTTTTTCCTTTTTTTTTTATAATTTATTTCAACAATTCTATTATAGCTTGTTATATATTTTAATTTAAATTACTATTCTTATATAACTCTTTTTGCCATTGAGCAATCAAATTTATCATTCCAAATACATAATTATTTTAAATTTGGTTTTTATCATATTCCTAATACTAACCGACTTTGTAAACCATTTTTTAATTCTATTTTATTAATAAATTATATAATAATATAGCAAAGAACGTAAAAAAAAGGATAATGTTAGGTTTATATATACTTTTTTGTTTGAATTTTGGAAACATATTCTTAATGTATTGTAATATATATTAATAATATATTAAAATCAAAAATAATCCAATTAGTTTTAAAAGTTAATACTTAACCCAATCAGGGTATGGTAATCCATACATTGCAAATTATTAATTTTAAAGATGTATAAGAAAGCTTTAAAAATATCATTTATTAAAAATTAATATATTCAATTATATATTAAATATATATATGATATATTAATAAATGATGATATATATAATTTATAAATTATATTATTATAATTAACCAATATATATAAATATTGATTTACTTTTAATAATTATATTTTTTTTTTTTTATTTTATTTCTATTTGAAATGTAAAATCAGTCTTTTTTTTTTTTATGAAAAAAAAAAAAAAAGAATAAGCATTAGTAGATTTTTCTTATAGAATAAAGTTTTTTTTTTTCTGCATAATATAAAAATTAATAATATATCATAAAAATAAGCATTTTTTTTATCAATAATAAAAATATAAAATATAAATATTTAAAAATAAAATTAAAAATATCTTCAAAAATATTTTTATGTAAATATTTATATATTTATTAAATATTAATGGAATAATATAGAAAAAAAAAAAAAAAAAAAAAAAAAAAAAAAAGCTTTTTTTCCTTTATATAAAATTTATTTATATTTCTAAACATTTTTCATAATATATATACTTTTATATTTTTATAGAAATATTTAACAACAATATTAACATAAATTATTATTTATAATATCGGATTAATATAAAAATAATATATTCTATTAATACAATCAATATATTTTAAAATTGTATAGTATATAAAAAAAAATACATTAAGAGGTTAATTTCCATTTTAGCCATATAAAATACAATGTCTGTCCTTATATATTATATATAATAAAATTTTATTGTTATTTGTGGCTTAATTAATTTTTTAATAAGTATTATATATATGTATTTTGTATCAAAAAAAATTTCAAAGTTTATAAATAATAAAAATAAAACTATAATAATATTAATGTATTTACATTATTGTATTATATAAATTTTTAAAAATTTAAAATGTATATTATAAATCTATTTATTTATTACATTAATAATAATATAAAAACATTTAATAAAGAATAAAATAATAAAATCTTTTGGGATTATCCAAAATTTAACAATGAAATTACTTATTAAAGTTTCAGAAGTATAAAATAAAATAAAAAATGACATTACTTTTAATTGAGTTGAAAGATGAAAATCAACAAAAAATGTAATTATAAAAAAAAGGATATATATTTTATATTTAAAATGAATATGAAAGGATTTCATGACAGATATTATCAATTAAATATAATATTTTTAATTTATCAAAACATTATTCCAAGTAGATACTATGATACAAATTTATGAAATATTAAAATATAATTATTAATAAATATTTAATTCAAATTATAAAGTAATTAAAATTCTTTATTAAAAAAATATATATATAATTGGAAATTCCTTTTAATTATAATGTTTATAATATATATATATGTATATATATAAAATTAGTATTAAATGGTATAGTACAATTGTGTAGCAGAAAAAATGAATTTAAAAAGTAAATTTAAAAAAAAGGTAAAATTATTGAATAATTTGTTTGTGTTGTAGAAATTACTGACATTTATATTATACTATTTATAAGAATAGAAGAACTATTATAACGTTAAAGTTCTTATAAATATGATAATTAAATATTTTATTATTCTTTTTTTAAAATTTAATTAGAAATCCAGCTTAAACTATACATTGTTTTATTATCATTTGAAATATTTATAATAAGAGTATATATTATTAATATTCATGTATATAAATATAAAATTTACATATAATTGTAATATTTTCAATTGATTTCCAAGTGTAATTTTGATAAATTATTCAAGAATTAATATATATAAAAATGATTTTCCAAATGCCAGAAGTATTTTTACTAAAGCTCTAATATAAGAAGAAAATTTTTTTTGCTATTATATTTTATATTTAATAATATTTATCTATATATATAAAAAAGCAGTTATATTAAAAAAGTAGCTATTACTTTGATATGATACCAATAATTATTATAATAGTGCCTTCAACTAATTAAATACAGTATTAGAAAACATATTAAATACACCAACAATATCACATAAGCATTGTATAAGATCGATAAAAATTTCATAAGAGTTTTGCAAGTAGGTCTGAGTTACTACAATAAATTCACCCTATATGATAATTATTATTAATATTATTGCTATTATTGTTGTTGTTGTTGTTGTTGTTATAGATATTATTATTATTATTATTATTATTATTTATTTATTTATTTATTTATTTATTTATTATTTATTATTTATTATTTATTATTATTAAATTATTTTAATAATATTTTTTTTAAAAAAAAAATATTAATTTAATTTGTTAATTTAGTATATTATAAAGAAAAGAAAGATGAAATAATATAAAGAAATAGTTATTTTTATTACAAGAATTCATATATTGGTTTTGTATAAATTTTTGCTTTACTAAATTCTATTAATTTACCTTTTAAATATAGATAGTAATATTGTCTTTTCATTGCTTGTAAAGTCCATTGATTAATTCACATTGGTTAAATTTTTTTATATTTATTTTATTCAATTTGTTTTATTGAACAAGACTTTTTAACATTCCTCATTTTATCTATCAATTCTTTTCTTATATATTTTATTTCTATTTTCCTCAAATACATAAATTTATAGACAAAGCATTCATCATTATACAATATTTTCTATTGTTATTCTTGCTACTATTTCAAGATGATCTTTATGGATAAATTAAACATGAACTTAATAAAAAAAATTATTTAAATATCACCAATTCATATAAATTATTAAAAGAGAAATAGATAATAATAATAATAATAAAAAAAAAAAAAAAAAAAAAAAAAAAAAAAAAAAAAAAAAAAAAAGAAAGAAAGAAAAAAAGATAAAACAATAGATTATATTAAAAAGAATTAAAAAAATTTTAAAAAAGCCAAAAAAAATCAACTAATATTTAGTCTTAAAGTCACCAAAGAACTATGCTTACTGAATAATTGAATTTATCAAATAAAGTATATAAAGAACTTTCTTTATTTGGTAATCATTGTCCTTTTTTATTATTATTATTATATATAGTTAATTAAAGAATATTATTTTCCAAATTTTTTAATTTCAATTTATTTTACATATATACAAACTATATTATATTATATTATAAAAATATAAATAGAAACAGAATTTCTAAACTTTATTTTAATTAAGAAATATTATATGTATAAAAGAATTAAATTTTCACAAATAAATTTTTTTTTTTTCTTGAAAAGAAAAAAAGAAGAAATTTTGTATATTTACTATTATTATTATTTTCATTAGTAATATTTTCATTATTAATATTAATATTAATATATAATAAAAGTATTGTTAAAAAAATGTAAATATTGAAATTAAATCAAACAAGAATATTTAAACTTATTATTTAAAAAAAAAGTAAAAAGAAATATAATAAAAAAAAAAAAAAAAATTAAAAATAAATAAATTAAAAGAATATTTGAAAAGAAAATAAATAAAATAAAATAAATAAAATAAAATAAAAAAATAAAATAAAATAACAAAACAAAAAAAAATAAAACAAGCAAGCAAAAAAAAAAAAAAAAAAAAAAAAAAAAAAAAAAAGAAGGAAAAAAAAATGCCACCCCAAAATATTTATATTGATGATATTTCCTACGAATCACCAATTATTGAACATGATTCTAAAGAATATAATATTACTGAAGTAATAGAAGCCTCAAACTATAACAATCAAAATTCAGAAGAAAATCATTATTTTGAACAGGAAAATAATAATAATTATTTAAATATTAATAGTTTATCTTCAGGAAAAGAACAAGATAATAATGGATTCATAACCAATCCTTTATTTAATACAATTTTGTTGGTGACCATAATCTGTGAATTTTTATTGCCATGGTTATTAAAGTTCTTCTATAAAAAGTACAATAGTTTAAAAATGACTCTAAGTGTTTTAGGTAGTCCAGAAAGTCCTGTTAGAGTGATTTATAATATTTGGTTGGTATGGTTAGGATTCTTTTTATCTTTTACTGCCTTTGTCTTTTTTTTCAGTAAAAAAAATATTTCAATGGTACTTTCCATTCTTATATTATTGTCTATTTTATGTTTTTCCATAGGTGCAGGATTAATAGCTGGATTTTTTAGTGTTAATGAGTCAGAATATGATGAAACTCGAGCATCAAAAATTCATAATACTTGTTCTGCCGTAGGCTTTACAACCCTTTTATTCTTTCCCTTATTTAATGGTATTATATCATTTAAACAAAGTTATATATTAGAAGGAATTATAAATATAATATCATTTATTCTGGCTTTAATATTTTTTATCATATTTATTATGGGAAAAAAAGATAAATTTAAGGACACAATGTTCTCTTATGAAGGTTTATGGGAACGTTTAACATTATTATCAATGTATATACCATTTATCTATCAAGGAATACATTCCTTCTTTTAAACTATACTAGTTAAGGCAAATAATAAAATAATAAAACAGAAAACCTAAAACAATAAATTCATCCAAAATAATTATGTAAATGAATAAAATACAATATTTACAAAAATAATAATTATTATATATTAAATAATTATATTTTATAATAATAATAACCATCAAAAAATATTTGATATATTCATATAATATATTTATTTTAAATATAATAGTATAATAATATAATAATATAATAGTATAATAATAATAACGGTAATAATATACAATTTAATTAAATTTAAAAAAAAAAAAAAAAAAAAAAAAAAGTATTTGTACTTTAAATGAATTAATTTTTGTAATTTTTTTTTTTTTTTTAATTCAATTTCATTTAATATCTAAAATCTATATATAAATATATACATATAGAACTTATCAATAATATATTATATTTATTAAATTTATTACTATAGTATATAGAATTCTATTTAAATAATATTCAAAAAAAAAAAAAAAAAAAATATTTATATATATTTAATACATACCATCTATAATTTATGTACATATAAAATTTATATATATAATTTAATAATATATAATATATATATATATTAAATTTTTAGAAATGTTTTCATTATAATAATTTTTGTTAAAAAATAAATATTTTTAAATATTTTAAAATATAAAAAAAAAAAAAAAAAAAAAAAAAAATACATTATGATTTAAGTATTTTTTTTTTTTTATTATTATTATTATTATTATTTTAATAAATACGGGTGTAATATATATTAGAGTATATATATATATAAAGGATTATTTATATCCTTTATATATTATTTAATAATTCAATTTTTAATCAATAGATAGATTTGATTATATAATCATTAAGAGAATAATGAATTAATAAATATAAATATTTGAAATAGAGATTTGGTTTAATTATTTATTTAATTTTATATTTTTTTAATCATTTATTTATTTTTATATTTTTTAATCATTTATTTATTTTTATAATTTTTTAATTATTTATTTATTTTTATATTTTTTTAATCATTTATTTATTTTTATAATTTTTTAATGTTTTTTTTTTCTTTTTTTTTTTTTTTTTGTGCTTATATTTAATGTGAGAAATATATACAATCTATTTATTATGATTTTTTCTGTTTAATATCGAATATGAACAATAAATACAACTTAATTGACTTTCCCAGTTATTTTTTTTTTTTTTTTTGGTATATATCTCCATGTGGTTTGATTATCCAGTAATATAGTTTCAATAAACTTGGATTAATTGAAATACGATCAATAATTTGGTAGCTAGCTCATGCTGCCCTATAAATATTGTAAATAATGTTTATATTCATTCATAACTTTAACGAAGGTTTCTAAAACTCTTCTACATATAATATTTATATAAATATTATTTTTTTAAAACTTAAATTTTATTTAAATATATATATGTATATTTATATATTTAAGTGTCCTGTTAAGAAATATTATATTTCAATTATTTTGTTAAAAATAAATATTCAAATTATTTTATAATTCTTTTTATTATTATTATTTATTATTATTATAATTTACTATTATTATTATTATTATTATTATTATTATTATTTATTATTATTTATTATTATATTATTATATTATTATTATTATATTATTTATTATTTATTATTTATCATTTATAATTTATTATTTATTATTTATAATTTATTATTTATTTAATTATTATTTATTATTTATTATTTATTTGTTTATTGTTTAATAATAAATAATCTTTTTATTATTATTATTTATTATTTATTATATAACTATTTATTATTTTTAAAAATGAACATTAATTAATGATTTATACAATATATAAAATATTAAAAATATAAAATATAACTATGAATATAAAGTATTATTCTCAATAATAATGGTCATGTTTCAATTTCTTATTCCTTTTTTATTTATTAATTTATTTATTTTTTTATTATTTATTTATTTATTATTTTATTTATTTATTTATTTGAGTAGATACTTTTTTTTTTTTTTTTTTTTTTATCATTATCATGAATTATTATTTTTGATGAATATCATAAAGAAGTTTTTAGTTTTAATTATTAAAAATTGATAATTTATAATTAAAACTCATATTTAAAAATAATTTATAGTTTTAATTATAAATTATCAATTTTTAATAAGTAATTAATGATATCATATAAGATGATAATATAGTATGTTTTTTTTTTTTTTTTATTTTTTTTTTTTATTAATATTAAAGTTTTCAAAATCCAAATTATTTAATATTTCTTAAATATGACTCATGCTTTTTCGATCGAATAATATTTTAAAATAATAAAAATAATTAATAAAAATAATTAATAAAAAATATATAAAAAATAAAAAATACAAAAAAAATTTTTGCGGCTTCATTAATGATATAAAAAAAGGTTATTAAAGTTAGTTATTAACTTTTTTTTTTTTTTTTATAGTTTTATTTAATAAAAGATATAATAATTTTTTAAAATGGATAAAAAAAAAAGTTTTTCTTTATAAACCGAAAAAAAAAAATATACAAAAGTTAATTTTAATTCATTTAAAACTTTTTTTTTTTTTCAATTCATTAATTTTAATTTTAATTTTAATTTTAATTTTAATAAATTTTACATGTAATTAATATAATATTTTATTATATATATTTCTTAATACTATTTTTTTTTTTTTTTTTTTTTAAAAAAAAAAATAAAAAATAAAAAAAGAATTGTTAAAGTAAAAAAGATTTTTTTAATGGTTACTACATTATTCACTAATTTCTATATCTACTGGCCTTTAGGTGCTCGAAAAAAAAAAAAAAAAAACTATTATAATTATAATAAATTTAGTAAATTATATATAAAACTTTTTTTTTTTTAAATTACATTTAAAAAATCATTTAATTAACAATTTTTTTTTTTTAAAAAAAAAAATCAACAAAAAAATAATTTATTTATCTTTTATTGTTTAACCAAAATTTAACATATATTCAGTTATTTATTTTTATTTTTTATTATTTTTATTATTATTTCTTTTTTTTTTTTTTTAAATTTTATTTTTATTTTACTCCTTTTTTAAAGAAGAAAGAATGATTATATGAATAAAAAAAAACTTTAATTAATAATATAAAATTCTAAATTAAAACTCTAAATAAAAATAATTAAGAAAAATTATTTTGACAATTTAATTTACTTTCAAATATATATATTAAAAAAAAACTAATAAATAAAAAGATTTGAAAATAAAATAAAAAAAAAAATTGATTAATAAAAAAATTTATTATAATAAAGAAATATATATATAAATAAAAATAATAATATATTATGGTAAAATGTAATTAAAAAAAATTTTTTTTTTTTTCTATATGATTAATAAAATTCGAAATTTTTTTTTTTTGAATTTTTTTTTTTTTTAAATTTTAATTTAACAATCACTTGGGATGTCATGATTATCAACATATTTAACATTTCCATTTGCATCTTTAGAAGGTTTTTTAGCATTTGTACCTAATCCACGTGCAGCAAAACCTCTCCATAATGCACATCTCATTCTTTTGAAATTAGAGAATTGTCGTTGAGCTAAAAATATAGAATCTCTAGCTTCTATAAAAGTAGGATTACATGGCATAAGCTTTAAAGCATCTACTACGATTTTAGCTAAACGAATATTTCCCGGTAGGTCTCTTGAATTAACTTCTAAACTATAAGTTTTTTCACCTTCACTGGAATTTAATAAAATATTATTTGAAAAACCATATTCATCAATAACTTCCCAAATGACATCATACATTATAGAAGCCCAAAGTTGTCCACCAAAGTGAGGTTCAACTTCTTTATCCTTTGCATGTGATAAATTACTATATTTTAATGGATTTACTTTTTGATTCATGGTATATTTATATTTTCTAGAAGTACCATTAGAAAGCCATTTTGCCCAAATAAGTTCCTTCTTACGATTTTCATTCTTTTTGGTAGTTAAAAGAAGTGAGAAGAAATCAGATAAACCTTCATTAATAGAATCAGCTTCACCATCTTTGAAACAACCAGTTTGGGATGGTCCACCAACTAATCTTGCACTAACACCATGAGTAAATTCATGAATAATAACTTGGTTAGAAAATGCTGAATCTCTTTCATATTCCTTTATTCTATTGTAAATTAAAAGCTTCATTCTTGGACTTTTTCCATCAGCACCAGTAATCATATAAGCATTATTATTACCACTTCCATTTTGTACAAGGACAATTAATTGATCATTACCTTCACCTCCTTTATTCCAATTATTAGTTTGGAAATTACCAAATTTCTCAGTAAAACCATACATATAAAAGAAATCGTGTAATATGTTAGTAATATAGAAAACATTGGTAACAGCAGCTTGATAATTATCTCTAGCTTTAACAGCTGAACTATTATATTTGTAATCAAAAATTAATTCCTTTTTAGTAGATGTTGCAATAAATTTCTTGTTTTCTGAATAAGAAACATTAGCATCCCAATCAAGTACAGCTTTAACATTATTACCATTAGTATAATAATAGAGGTATTTTCCATCTCTATTCCAACCTCTTGGTGATGCTTTTTTATTTTCTGGATCAACAATAAGTTTACTTCCTTCACCAATATCAACATTTTGCCATGGAACAGCACGGAATGTAGCACTTCTAGCCAAATCGTATATATCATATAATTCACCTGTAGTTGTTGAAATATCAGCTACAAAAAGATGATCTTCTAATTCAACAGTTAATTCATATACATGATCAAATTTATCTGCATTTAATGGAATAACTTTTTCTTCAACATCAATCGCATCGTCGTAAGTGTAACCAACACCTTTTATTGTAATTATATCAGGACGACCATTTTCTACCATTTGTAATTGGTTAGCATTAACATTATAACCCAATGTGGTAGAAAATTTAACAATAGCATCATTTATATTTAATTTTGCTTCTTGGTTACCATAAATAAATTTAGAATTATAAATCTTATCAATTGGTAATACAGGAACAAATTCAATATTTACATCACCTTCGGCTTGAGAAGTATCTCTCATAGCTGTTGGTATTAATGTACTACCAAATGAAATAATATTTCCGGTTTTTCTATGAATATTAACATTAGCAGCAACATTTGATAATACTTTTCCACCAATGACTTGACGAAAATGAACATTAACAAGACTTCCATCAGTAATTATATCTTTGATAACAAGTTCTTCTCTTGTAATACCAACTTCATCAACTAAATGTTTTATAGCAATTTCTTTATAGTCATTTGGTGAAGTAATGTTTTGTCTTTTTCTAATATTTCTTGAATTTTTATTTTTGAATTTATTTATTATTCTTGTAAATATATTACCTGATAAATTATTTTCACTTCTTTTCATATGTCCTAATTGTAAATTGGTATCATTTATGATTGTATCTGTTGAATTTTCATATTCAAATTCATTTGAAACAGTAATATCTTGGTAAACCTTATGAACTCTTTCAGGAGTATATAAAGCATTTGCATATAATTCTAAGTATTGTATTAAAATAGTTAATACTAATAATTTATTCATCTTTATTTATTTAAAAATTTATTAATATAAAATCAAAACAATAATAAATTTCTTTTTTATTTTTTTGTATATTATTTTATTTTGAGTATTATAAATATCTTTATATTTTATTATTATTTTAAAGTTTATTTTATTTTCTTTCTTAATAATTGAAATTCAATTTTCTTTATGTATATATATTTAATAGTGTAATTATACTGGTATGAATATATATATATAGAATAAATAAATGATATTTTTATTTAATTTTTCAAATTAAATAAGAAAAGGAGTTTATTCTATTCGTTTGTCAACGATAAAAAAAAATATTTTATTTCTATTTTTACAATTTTCACAATTTCCAAATATAAATAATGAATAAGAGAACTTTAAAAATAAATGTTTTATAAAATTGTAAAATGAAAGATAAAATAAATCGTAAAACGTAAATAAAAAAAAAAAAAAAAAAAAGAGAGAAAAAAATATTTATAAATAAAAAAAAAAAATTTGAAAAGTGCCGTTTTTTGTTTTATTGTTAAATATATACATCAACACAGGATTTATTAAATTATATTAAAAAAAATAAAAAATATTGCCTTTTTTTAACAATTCAAAATTTTTTTTTTATTTAATATTGATATTAAAAAAAAATTTAAATTAAATTTTTTTTTTTATATTATTATAAATTATTAGAATTAATATATTTCAAAAATTATAAATATATTATAACTAATATAATAGATTATTATTCTTATAGATTATGATAAAAAATTACAAATAATATATATTTATATAAAAATATATATTAATATATATTATAAATATATTAAAATTTATATATGTACAACTAATATTAAAATCTGTTAAATAATTATCATATAATAAAGTTTATTTAAAGTATATTTTTTTACTGGGTTAAATTTTAATATTATTTAAACTTCTAAGTTAATAAATCAATAAATAATAACTTAAAAATTTAACAATCCAATTAATATAATATATAAATAAAATATGTTTATTTCATAAACTATTTTGATTATATTTAAAGTTATATATTAATGAAAAAAAAAGTTTAATTTCCATATAAGTAAATATCTAAGAACAATAATTGAACAAATAAAATTCTTAGGGATGAATTGAATAATTTATTGTGAATATATTCAAATACAAATAAATATATTATCTAATTAATTAATTAATTGTATATATTAATATTATATTAAATAAATATATTTTTATATGTTAAAATATATTGATAAATACCAAAAAGTATTTATCAAATTTTTATATTTATGTTTAATATATAGTATAAACATTAATAATATAAACATTAAAATATAATAATCTACCTATAATTTAATTTGTTAAAAAAAAAAATTTTTTATATATAAATAATGAATATATAATAATAAATAAAATAACAATGAATAAAAATGAATTCAATGATTAATAATGAATAAAATAATAAATAGACAATGAGGATTAAATACAAAACACAAATATGAATAATAAATAAAAAAACTAAAAAGATTAAATAATGTATAATAAATAATAAATACTTCAATCATAAATAATAAATAATATAAATTTTAAACATTAAATGGATATAAACAATAAAAAATAAATAAATAATATAATACATAAAATATTGAAATAAATATATAATAATATTTTTATAAATTGTCTGATTAAAACATTTTCCGTTGCATATTTCTTTAATAATTCTAAATAATGAACGTATAGTGTAAAGATATAATAATATAATAATTAATAATACAGTTATTTTTTTTTTTAGTTATAGTTTAATGTATTATAAATTATTAAAAATATTTATATATAATTATAAATTATAAGAAATAAAGTTTAAAATACAAATTTTATGTATTATTAGTTTTTAAATATATATTAAAAATTCATTTATATAATTTTATGATATTACTTTTAATTTCACATGACTTGTGTAACTAACTTTTTGTATATTCAATTACAAAAACTATATTTGTGGCTTAATTATAAATATTAAAAATTTATATATTAGGGTATGAATAGTAAAATAGGTTTAAATTTTTTATTTTCTTTACAATGTAATACAATACAAAATAATATGTAATATTGTAATATGCAAAGTTTATTATTAAATTTTAATATAAATAATTTTTATATAAGGAGAAAGATTTAACCAAAGTAATTATATCTCCAGTAGCCCCTAAAATTTATTTAAATTTTTACACAAACTTTAAATATTAGCACAAAAAAATGTGTATATTATAATATATGCTTAAACTTATATTGAATTCTGTTTATAATTCATGTATACAGAAATTATTCCGCATACTTAAATCATAAACAGCTTCTAAGAAGAGAAGACTGTAGAGATTCACAGTTACAAAATGGCCTGATCAGGCGGTCCTAACCCTTCAAATAGATTCAACACTTTCAACATGGTCTTTCATAACAACTCTTCGCTCAATACAAAATATTTATTTAATAATTATTATTAGAGATAATAATTATGAAATAAATTAATATGCTAATAACCTTTAATGAAAAGGTTTATACATATATTTAAAGATAAAAACTCAATCAGCATTATTTATTTATTAATACATCTAATTATTTAAAAATTTTTTTATTTATCTAAATGTAATTTATTTATTTATTTATTTATTTTTATTTATTTATTTATTATATATTATTTATTTATTTATTTAAATATTTAAATATTTATTATTTATTATTTATTATTTATTATTTATTATTATTTATTTATTATTATTTATTTATTATTTATTATTTATTATTATTTATTTATTATTTATTATTTATTTATTTTTTATTGATTTATTTTTTATTGATTTATTGCAAATATCCTTAACATTTATATTGAATAGCCATAAAATTGTATATATTAAAAAATATTATTTATATTTGTTTTTATTATTTTATAATAAAAAAAAAAATTCTAGTATTTCATAAGATTCAATTTTAATATCTCTAATAATTCTAAAATCTTGTTTAATTCATTTTTTGTTTTGCTGTATTAAATTTATTATTAAATATTCATTAATTTCTGCGGTATTTATTTATTTCTGCGGAATATGAATTTTATAATATTTATTAATTTCTTTTAGTAAATTTGATATATATAATATTATGAAATTTATGATTAATGTTACATCAAATGAAATGAAAATAATATAATATTTAATTCAAAATTTAATATCATTTATTTATTTAAATTTATTAATTAATTATTTATTTAAAAAATATATAAATAAAAAGTAAATCTACAGATTATTTCAATTTAAATATCAGAAACTTTTAGTAAATGAATTTTATAATTGTTTTTTTAAGCAATACAAATTCTTTTAATAAATTATAATTATTATTTTTATTATGTTAGATAATAATACAAAAAACTTTTTATGTTCATCATATTTAATTATTTATATAAATAAATTTCAAATATTAATTATTTGTTAAAAAATAATATATAATTAAAAGTTTTGATGATTGTAATAAATAATTAACATATATGTTCATAATTTTTGCTAAATTTATTTATTTAATAAAATTCATTATTTATTTACACTATAAAAATTTATATATTTTAAAGATTAAAAAAAATTTAGAATCAAAAATTTATTATTATGTTAATAACATAATTTTTATTAGGAAAAATAATCTTTATCCCTAAAATTCTATGTATATATATATATATATTCATCATTCTTTTTTCTAATAATAGACATTAAATGAAAATTATAATATTATATCAGATATAGACTCTAATCTCTAATCATGGTTTCTATGAAGAAATACATAGATAACAATTAATATATTTAATAAAATTCATAATTTATTTGCAATTTTTATTTAAATTAATAAACTTGGAAGGTTTAAAAAACAAAAAAAAAAATTATTTTTTCTAAAACTTTTATTTAAATATTTATTTTTTACGAATATTTTTTTTATAGAGTACTTTTATTTTTATATTTAATTTTCATATTTTTTAAAACTTAAAATTTTTTTAAAAAATTAACCTAAAAAAATTAATTTTTTTTATATTTTTAAGAAGATTTTATTTTTATATTAATAAAAATATTAATTTTTTTAAAGAATTTTATTTTTTTTTTATATTTTTAAGAATTTTTAAAGAATATTATTTTTTTTATATATATTTATATTTAAGATATATAAGCCATTTTATTTTATTTTTATTTTTTTTTATTTTTATTATTTGTTTTATTTGTATTTTTTTTTTATTTTTATTTATTTTTATTTTTATTTTAAATATTATTTATAAATTTCATGAATATTATATTTTTTTAATATATAAATTATGAAAATTTCAAAAATATTTATTTTTTTAAATAATACTTTATTCTTAAATAATATTTCACTTATAAAGATTATTTTATTTACTCATTTATTTTAAAGATATATAAAACTTCTAATTTTAATTTTTTTTTTTTTTTAATATAAAGAATATTTTTTTTAAAAAATATGTTATTTTTAAAAATATTTTAAAAAGATATATAAGTCTTTTTGAATTTTAAATATATATATATATATATATATTATTTTAAATACTTTATTGATTTAAAGAAAATTTTATTTTCTTAACCCTAATTGGAGGTAGCACCATATATGGACATCCTGATACAACCCCGCTATAAAGTTTGTCTGGTATTAGTTGTCTGTTGTGACTGGGATAATATGATCAGACTTACAAGGGAAAGTTTAAAAAAAAAAAAAAAAAAAAAAATATTAACCCTAATTTACATTATTTATTAATTAATTAATTTATTTATTAATTTATTTATTAAAATTGTAAAAAGTCACATTTTCCAATATTAAATAATTCAGTAATTATATCGGATTCAAATTGTGTGCCAACAATAATTCATTATTCTTATTATAATAATTTAACTTAACTCAAATTTAATATGGGAACTCTATAAATTTTATACAAATGAATTTTTATAAAGTGGTTCTTTAGGTGTTCTAAATTCAAAATTTATAATACTTATAGTAAAATCATTATAAAAAATACTTAATTTCTAGGGAGAGATCTACTTTTAAAACATATGATATACACTATTTTAAAGATACAATTACTCTGATAGTTGGTAATTTTAGAGCATGCTACGTCAGCCGAATATACATCATTAATTTAAAGAATATTGTTTTAATATTATTAAAAGTGTAATTCGCTTTTATTTATTTATTTATTTATTAAAATAATTTAATTACTACATTTATTAAAAACGTTTAGTAGAGGAAGAAGTTTAAATTTTAATTATAATAACAAAATAACTATAATTAATTCAAAAATTAATGATAATTTCATTAATCACAACAATATATCTATAAATATGTATATTTTGATAATTTGTTATTCATTAATTCAGTAATATTATTAAATGCATTTAAAGATATAATTTATAAAATAGTTGTAAAATATATTGTAAGAAAAAAACAATATTAGAGATATTTATTCATTAGGTTCTTCAAATACTGGAGGACATATAATAAGGTATAATATTATTGTATTTTAGATATATTTATATATTGGAAAAATAAAGGAAGAAAAAAATTAAAATTAACAAAAATATTTTTATCTTCACTTTGAATATTAAGGTTATTAGGATATATTAAATTTGATATTGAAAATATATATTGTGATATATTCTTTTGTTTGAGTCTGATGTATCATTAATTTTTTGTTATAATACTATATATATTCATAATAAAGTATCTCATTATTTTTATGACTTTAATCAGGATTTATTAAGAAATAGAAGCATAAAAAAATAATTCTTTTTTTTTTTTTTTTTATAAATGATTATATATCATTAAAAATTTTTATTTATTAATAATTTATAACATATTAATTAAATATTCGTAGTGATAATACTTGATTAAGGAAGAGTTGCATTTCACCAAATCGCATTTTACCAAGTGGCGTATTATTAAAATGTTGCATTTCGCCAAATGGCGTATTGATATAAATGAATGAAATAACTAAAAATTCAAAAAAGGTTTTTTAAAACTTTTTTATAATATTTATTATTTTAATATAATTTTTACGAATAATATAATTTTTATATTTTATAATATAATAATAAAATAATTATTTATAAAAATATATTTAATTATAAAGATATATTTTTAATATTTTATTTTATAGTAATAAAGTAAATGTTTATAATATTTAATTATAAAGATATATTTTAATGTTCTTAAGCTAACTTAATCCAATAAAGATTAAAAATGTTTTAATCATTATTGTATTTATTCATATATTCTTTTTTTTTTTTTTTTAAAAATAATTTTAACTCTTAATAAATTATAATTATTTACGACAGAATTCATTTGGTCAATTCTCTGTTATTTCTTATTAATTTCTTATTAATTAATAGTTCTAATATATTTAAATCATTTTAGCATTTTTAATTCAATGAAATCATTTCTTTCACTTTTTTTTTTTTTTTTTTTTTTTTTTTTTTTTTTTTTTTTTTAATAGAATTTCCATTTTTTGTAATATTTAACTAAAGCTTGGATTTTCTTAATCCGTATTAATATTTTAATTTTTTTTTTTTTTAATAGAGTTTCCATTTTTTGTAATATTTAACTAAAACCTTAATTTTTTCAACCCGTATTAATATTTTAAATTTTTTTTTAATAAAATTTCCATATTTTTGTAACATTTAACTAAAGCCTTGATTTTCTCAGTCCGTATTAATATTTTAATTTTTTTTTTTTTTTTAAATTCCAGTAGTTCTCCTTTTGTAGTCAATGTAATATTTGGATTCTTCTTCTTGCAATTCTGATAATAATTGAAAAAAAAGTTGGGTTTTTCTCAAATAATTTTTTTTAAACATTTATTAAAAGATTCTGAAGCATTATTTGTAATATGCTCAATATTATCATAATAATTCCAATTTTTAATTTTATAGCTAATTAAATAAGTTTATTTAAAATATTCTAAAAATTCCAAAAATTGATCATAATCATATATATATTCAGGGTTAATAAAAGGAAAGTTCAAAATATTTTGATAATAAATATATAAATCTTTTATTTTTTATTTTAATGATTAATTTTAATGATATGTATTTTTAATTATGCATATTTTAAGTAAATATTAATTATCCAAATATTATTTTTTTAATTTTTTTATATTTAAAATTGTTACTTTTTTTTTTTTTTTTTTTTTTTTTGTATAACTGAAAGATATAAAGTATTTATGAGATTATTTTATTTTTTTAATATATTTTTAAGTATAAAATTTTTTATATTATAATTTTAATTCATTTATATTTTATATATATATAATAACTATTATTATTATTTTCATGGTTATTATATAAATATTATTATTGATGTTTCTGTAATTATTGCTACAATTTATATTACTTATTTATTATTTATTATATATTATTTATTATTAATTTATAACATAAAATGATGTAAGAAAAGCTTTTTTATGTTTTTCTAAGTACTAAAATATTATTTTTATTAATTCATTTACATATATATTTATAAATAACAATAATTATTATTAATTTTAATCGTCATTATTATTATTATTATTAATGACAATCCTTTTGTAATTATTACTATACTGTTTATATTATTTATTTTATTATTTATTATTTATCAATTATTTATTAATTATTTATTTATTTAAGTAGATATCTATAAAGATATCTATATATGAAAAAAAATTTTTTTTCTTTAATATTTAAATATACATATTTGTAATATTTAATTTATTTATTTATTCATTTAATAATTTCATTTGGGGAAAAAAAAAGCCATATACTTTCAAAAAAATAGGCGAAATAAAACTTGGTAAAATGATACTTAACGAAATGATACTTAGCGAAATAATACTTAGCGAAATGACTCTCGCTTGATAGATATAATAATAATAATAATAATAATAATAATAATAATAATAATAATAATAATAATAATAATAAATAATAAATAATAATAATAATAATAATAATAATAAATAATAAATAATAATAATAATAATAAATAATAAATAATAAATAATAATAATAATAATAATAATAATAAATAATAAATAATAATAATAATAATAAATAAATAATAAATAATAAAAATAATAATAATATATTTATTTATTTAAAAGCATAAATAATAAGATTTATATTTATATTCATACCATTATATATCAATATACATTTTAAGTATAATTAATGATTAATGATTTTTTAATTGATGAAGAAAATTCCGAGTAAACTTTTTTTCAAAATACTTGAAAATAGGAATTTTTTTTTTTTTATATTATATATATATGGCAAATAATCTAATAAATTAAACTATATATTAACTTTAATAATTTAATTGTAAAAATTTTATAATCATACTGCAGAAATTTTATTTTTTAAATTTCTATATAAAATTTCAAATTTTAATAATTGTTTTAAAATAATTTGGTACTTTTTTTTTTTCCATATATATACTTAAATGTATATATGACATATTAACTAATACAAAGATAATGAACAAAAAATAAAGATAACAAAATAAATTCAATTACAATACCAATAACACCAATAACACCAGAAACAAAAACAAAAAAAAACAGAAAACATAAAAACAAAAAAACAAAAAAACAATTAAAAAAATAAATTGAAATAATAGTAAAACATAATTTTTTTTTTTAAAATATATATATATGTAATATTATATAATATTAGTAAAAGAATAATAAAAAAAAAAAAAAAACATTTTTTTTATATTAAAATTTATAAATATATATATAAAACAAACTTTATTTATTATAATTTATATATAAAATAACAATACAATTAAAGTTTTGAAATATTTTATTTTTATTATAATATTAAACTATTTTTTTTGTTATATTATTAAAATAAATATGTAATATTCATAAAAGTAAAAGCAAAAAAAAAAAAAAAAAAAAAATAAAATATATATATATATATATAAATATATATATAAAATTATAATAATAATAAAAAATAAATATTTAGATATTTATATTAAATAAATTTTATTTATTAAATTTAATTTTTAAAAATATAACATTACTTTTGGTACATATATAAAATTAAAAATAATTATGAAATTTATTCCTATAAAATCTTTATACTTTTTTTCTATTCATAAAAAAAAATATATATATATATATATATATAATTAAAAAAATCAAAAGAAAAAAAACAATAAGTTAAAATCAAATAAAAAGAGACAAAAAAATTATATAATAAAAAATTATTCAAATTAAAAAAAAAAAAAAGTCAAAAAAGATATG